>JAASFO010000437.1:0-21415 GCA_023333815.1 Globisporangium recalcitrans
TCCTTTTCGCTGCAGTCGTCGATGGTGGCGGTGGTGGTGGTGGTGGTGGCGGTTTCTTCCCATACGTCCCGTCCAAATCCGAGTCATCGTCTGGATCCGAGAGCGCAATCTGCATCGCTTTCGGGCCGCCTGTAGAAGCGCCAACTGCTGTCGCGCCACCTCTCTTCTTCTTCACCGCAGTCGACGCAGAAGACGAGTTCGAACCCGATGATGATGAAGAAGAAGACGACGACGACGACGACGACACGTCGTCCGAGTCCGAGTCCGACGACACGCTCGACGAGCTGCTCGAGTCGTCCACGTACTTGCCGTTCATCTCCACGGCCATGATGTCGGTCAGCGCCATCTTGTTCGCGTCGCTGGCTGGTCACCACTCACTCACTCACTCCCACACCGCAGCACACGCACTCTCTCTCTCTGTCGCTCCCCTGTTTCTCTTTCGCTCCTGTAAGCCACGCACGCACACACACAGAGGGGTTCGCGCGAGACTTGTAGAGAGTGCCCGCTCCCTTCTCTGCCTTTCTCTGCTGTTGTTGGCTTCCGCTATTAGCTGCCGCCGTCCGTCGAGTCCTGCACACGCTCGACTCGTGCCCACCTACAACTCGAGTCTAAACTCTTGAGAGAGAGAGGAGTGATGGTCTCTCCAAAAATGTCAAACAGACACGATTTCGGATTTTTACAAAATCTTTTGTAGGTTTGAATCAAACGAGGTTTTGTACTAAACCTCGTTTGATCGAAATGAGGTTCGAGCAAACGAAACGAGGTTATATACACAACACTCGCGTAGTTGTCACTTTACCAGCCATGGCGGAATACGTATAATTTAGGGCGGAATACGTATTATTTAGAAACCATGCTCTCAAAAACAAGGACACCAATCAAGGACATTCTCTGTCTCGGATGCTGTACATCTCGGTACCGATGTAGCTCAGAATGCAATGATAGGAGAGGTAAGAGTGGGGATCATCTCTCCATAAGTTGAGTCATTTTACGACAATATGCATTCTCACGAGTACATTTATCGAAGACTCACAATAGACGTGTCTCTGGATTAAGTGCTCAGAATACAAAATACAGACATTCATGTTACGTTTACCAACGAAGAATGTGTGAACGGGGTGCTGCAAATGCGTCCCTAGAGCTAAATCACACCAGCAACACACATCCGATTCAAAGAGGCTCGAAAATGGACGCATGGTTTGAATTTGTCCAATTCGAATGGACGATGTTCTCTCCCATCGCACTTTCAGCCAGTAATGCTGCATTTCGCATGAGAAGGACAGTTGATTGGCTGAAAAGTAGTCATTCTCAATTTTGCGAGATGAAGGTCACTATTCCTCAAATAGTGACTGTTCATGTCTCGCTCTTCGACAACAACTTCCCTTCCTTCCCCCAAGTTTCAGCACCATCATCATATCTTCAAGCAGGCGCTAATAATCGGGAAGCGAGAGAAAGGAGAAGAAGAGCGACCGGCGTCTTCATCTCTCTCTGTGTACAGATCGCCTGCGAGTGATAGAAATATAAGTGCGGCGGACGATGGAGTTCCTCGCAGAGGAGAACGACTGCGGGCAGACGCTCTTGCGACTCGTGAGTCGCGGCAGCGCCATCATCGCCGAGCTGCTGCGGCTTTCCAACAACATCCCTGGGTAAGGACAACCGCGCGAGCAAGGGAACACTCGGGCTCCATGACTGTAGGCGCACATGCAGGATCTGGCTGTGCGCTCTGCGTTATTGCATACTGTGCGTGTGTACTAATGCGTGCGATGGGCTCTTCGTGTATGCGGAATGGGTGATGGTGGGGATGTCGTGCATTGTGCACTAGGGTGTTTATGGGACCGTCGCACGTGGAAGACCCCGAGCAGCTCAAATACCTCAACATCTTGTTCGACTTTGCGTATCTGAAGAACCCCGAGGACTTTGAGAACATGGTCAACAGCAACACGGTGCGTCCTGGCTGGTTGTTTGCAACTCGCACACGCGCAGCTTGAGATGGCAGAAAGTGACATAGCGCGTGAGAGTGTTCTAACGTGCTGCTGCTGCTTCTCTGTTTGTTGTAATAGGAATTGCTGGATGTCGACAACGAGTTTATGGACAACCACGAAGACATTCTCGATCGTTTCTATCAGCTCTTTGACGGTATTTTCAAGGTGAGTCGTTGCTTTCCTGTCCCTTGAGCGTTTTGCGACTTGCTTCATAGCCCTTCGCACTAACATTTCGTGCGGCGTTTGTGCGGCTGGCGTTTCTTCTGTACAGTACGTGAGCGATTACTTGGAGTTCCTGGACAACCTCGAGAAAGGGTTCTTCATCCAGCACACGCTCGCGAACATCCTGCTGGACACGGACGGCGCGCAGCTCATGTGCGAAGCGCTCTACCTCTACGGCGTCATCCTGCTGCTCTTGGACCGCAAGATCCCCGGTCCAACGCGCGAGAAGATGGTGATCGCGTTCTACCGCAACAAAGGTGAGTCTGCGCTCGAGAACATTGACGAAGTGTGCAAGCTGTGCCGTGTGACGGGCTACTTGCCGGGTCAGCCAAAGCCGCCGCAGTACCCGGAGCGCTACTTCAAGCGCTTCCAGCCGCCAGAGGAGGTAGTGAGCATGGTGATCGGCAAGCTGCAGTCCGACGACGTGTACCTGCAGGAGCCGAGCTTCCCGCACCGCAACCACCGCAGCACGCGATTGGCGAGCCAGGCGTCGATGCTCTTCGTGATCCTGTTCTTCGCGCCAGACATTCTGATCCACGAGAAGTCGAGCATGCGCGAGATCGTGGATCGCCATTTCAACGACAATTTCATCCTCACGACGTACATGGGGGCAGTCGCCGACCTCTCGCTCGAGTGGGCAGCGTACCCGGCGGCGCGTCTCGCGCTCGCCAACACGCTCGAGCCGTCCAACATCGCGCACATCACGAAGCGGAAAGTGCAGCAGACCCAGAAATCCATCGACGAGCTCAACTATTTCCTGACCGAGGGCGTGCTGACCGAGCAGTACGTGCTCGAGAACCTGGACCCGTTGCTGAACTGCATTCGCCACGCGAACGTGACGATCCGATGGACCATGATGCACAGCCGCATGCAGCCCGTGATCCCGATGATGAACAACTCGACGGAGCAGCGCGAGATCTTTGACAGAGGAACCGACCCGGACAAGCTCATCACGCTGCTTCTCAAGGTCTCGCAGCTCGAGTGGAAGCTCAAGCAGATGTTCGTCGCGCTGCTCGCGAGTAAAGAGAACCGCTGGCAGCGATGCATGAAAGAGACCTCGGAGCGCATGGTGGAGCTGAGCGAGTACTTCTCTGGGGAGAAGCCGCTGACGCGTGTGGAGCGCAATGAGGACCTCATGAGTTGGTTCAAGGACCTGGCGGACAAAGTGAACAGTCTCGACTACATCGACCACGTCAAAGCTGGGCGTCGCATCAAGCGGTTGATCGAAGCGCTGGGTCACGTCGAGCAGTTTGATCAGATCGACACAAACCTGCAGGTGAAGGCGTACTTGGAGGAGTCGCGCGAGTTCCTTACGGAGATGGTGCGTACAGTGCGCATTCGCGACGAAGTCATGGGGATCATCGAGAACGTGTCGGACCTGTCGTACGCGTGGGAGATCATCAACGATTTCATGAAGATCCTGCATCAGCGCGTGAAGAACGACCCGTCATCTGTGATTCTGCTGCGAGCCGTTTTCCTCAAGCTCGCGTCGATTCTCGATGTGCCACTCACGCGCATTCACCAGTGCGGCTCGGAGGATGTGATCTCTGTAGCCGAGTACTACTCGGGCGAGCTCGTCGACTATGTGCGTCGCGTGATGGAGGTGATCCCGCAAAGCGTGTTCCGAATCCTCGCGGGCATTATCAAGTTGCAGACCGATCACATGAAGCCGATCCCTGTGAAGTTCGAAAACACACTGCTCAAGAACCACGCGCAGCTGAACGAGCGCTACCGCCTGGCAAGAGCGACGAACGAGGTGTCCAAGTACACGGAAGGTATCTTGGCAATGAAGCGCACGCTTCTCGGTATCATCGAAGTGGATCCGCGTCTCGTGCTGGAGGACGGACTGCGCAAGGAGCTGGTGTACCGCGTGTCCTTGGCGTTCCACGACATTTTGATCTTCGAGCAGAACACGCCGGAAGAGTGCAATGAGATCTTTGTCAACCTGGCGTCGACGCTGGACGCGTATCGCCTCTCGTTCGAGTACATTCAGGACTACATCGGCATCTACGGACTGCGCATGTGGCACGAAGAGCTCTCTCGCATCATCAACTACAACGTGGAGCAAGAGTGCAATCGGTACCTGAAGAAGAAAGTGTACGACCGCGGGTCGCAGTACCAGAACCGCGCGATCCCGATCCCTCGCTTCCAGCCTCCGACGGGCGACATGAGCGTCAATTTCATGGGACGTCTCATGCACGCGCTGTTTATCATGACGGACCCACACGTGACGATCTACTCTCCACAGTGCATCGGCTGGTTCTCAGACGACGGGAAGGAAGTGTGCGGGATCGGCGCGTTCTCGGTTCTCCACAAGAGCGTGGGCTTGCTGGGGCTTGCGGGACTGGACCGCATGCTGTCGTTCCGAATCGTGCACACGCTCAACAACCTGGTTAAGTTCTGGGGCACGGCCGTGACGCCGTACTACCCGCTTCTGGACCAGTTGTCGGCCGCGATCATGCCGGAGTGGAAGATCCCCGAGCAGTCCGGTCGACTGTACGATGCGGCGCTCAAGAAAGTGGAGAAGATCATGAGCAAACTGCTCAAGGCAGTGCTGATCATCGGCCAAGCGGCGCTGATCCGGCGCCAGATCTCGAGCGAGCTGTCTTTCTCCAGTCGCCTCGATGCGAATCTGCTCTCCTGCACGCTCGATACGCTCAACAACTCGCTCTTGAACGACATTCGTGCGCACTACCGCGACCCGAAGGGCAAGCCGTACCCTGGTTCGGACGGCAACCCGATCCTCGTGGAGCTCAACAAGTATTTGGAGAACATTGGCGCGAACGACCCGTTCCAGAAGATCTACATCACAGTCGACGCGCCGCTGGATGGTCTCGCGGCGCTGTTCATGCTCTTTGTGATCGCATACATGCCGAAGCTCCAGTACGACCGCAACTTTGGCGCGCTCTGCCGCGTGGGCAAGAACCCGATTGACGGCGAGCCGCTGCTGCTCGGAATCCTGACCGTGTTCAAGCAGTTCCACCCGTCGTACACGGAGAAGTTCCTCGCGTACCTGGGGCAGTACGTGCGCGCAAAGGTGAACGACATTTTTGCGAAAGACAGCAGCCAGAAGGGCGGAAAAGGCAAGGAGACGGCCACCGAGCTGCCCGTGGACGTTGTCAACACGCTCATCTTCATGCTCGAGTTCGCGCGCTGCTCTAAGATCAAGCGCAGCTTCCTCGACGGCCACGTGCCCGCGTACGTCTTCGACGCCATTCAGCTGTAATAAAAGGGATCGAGCAGACGTCAACACAAACCTCAACGGATTGAATACAGAAACAGCTACTGCATGAGCGTATTTTTCAAGCAGTGGCATTGCACTTCGTGCCCTCGTTGTCAAAATGCATGACAGTGCCATCATGGGAGTTGTTCTGAGAGGAGGCACAAAGCTTCTCATACAAGAGCCACCTTTGCCTGACGATCTCAGCAAAGCAAAGCGAACCGCCTTCTCTTCCTGCTGCTTCTCTCTCCAGCACTACCACATTCTCGTTCGCTTGGTTCTTCTTCTTTTTTCTGGAGCGATTCGCAAAGCGCAACGATTTCCCCACACTACTGAGCGCCATCTCAAGCAAAGACGCAAACACTTACTCTGCGACGCGCTTGGTGGTTTTCTGGATTGGTGACGTGACCGTGTCGCGCGCCGCCGCGAGGGCTTGCACTGAAACCCACGGCGCCTTCGCAGTCGCCCCCTCAAGATCGAAATTAGGGGCGTGCACGGCTGTGCCCGGGTGCATGCTCACTGGCGTGTACACGCTACCGTCGGTGGCAGAGTGGCTTGGCGTCCACGTGCACGGGAACAGCGAGCCAAAGCAGAGGTGCTGGATCACTGGGAGCTTCTTGAGCACCTCGCCTTCGTACAGCTTCAGCATGCCGCCATTGATCTTCTCCCACGACGGCAGCGCGCTGATGTCGTTGAGCATCGGAGACGTCTCGGCGAAAGGCGAGCCCGACTTGACTTCCCTGATGAACTTGATCGCATCCAGGTACAGGTAGTCGTTGCTGCGATTCTCGAGCACCGTGTCGTCGTGGACAGATTCCGGCAGGATCTCGTTTTGACCTGATCAATTCGCATGGCGGTGAGATGGGATGAATGGAGCAATGGTCAACCAGTAACGTGCACGACACAACGACGCAAAGTGCATGCAAAACGCGGGTGCCGTACCGATCAGCTGGGCAGCTCCAAAGTAGAATGGGAGGCAGTGGTAGTCGTCGAGCCCCCACACGCCGTGCGAACCTGCAGGTTCGAGCATGTAGATCTTCTGAAGACGGCGCATGAGCGCGAGGTACGCCGTGAAGAGACGAAGTACCAGCGCCGGGAAATCCTCCTGCGCGAAGAAGCCGATCTTGTGCAGGCAGCCTACGATTACAACCACAGCAAGCAGCGCGTCATAGTGTCAGACCATGCAAGCACCTCCACTCGGAGCGTCAGCCTTCAACGTACTCATCCACACGACAAAGCTGGTCTCGTGACCCGTGCCGTAGTCGATGCGAACGCGGTTGCCAAAGCACTCGTTCAGATACGCAGACAGCTCGATGATCGCGCCGTGGAGGTTCTCTGGCAGCATCGCTTTCTGCAAATCGGTGGTTCGCTACACAACACGATAAACAGGAGAGTGTAAACAGCGTGTGCCAGTACGTGCAGCTTGCAGCCCACACTTTCAACTCTAGAAAGAGCAGCGACTTGTGAAATGATCCACTGCGTGCACTGCATCGTGATGAGATTCCTACCGTGACGACGCGGTCGTAGAAATCGCGGAACGCACGGTTGCCAAAGCGCATCGGCTGCTGGATGGGCGGGATCTCGTCGACCCAGCTGTTGATCTCCGAGACGAGATCCACTGCCTTTTGCACATTCTGTTTGAAGGCGAAGCGAGTTCAAACCACAACAAACGCAGTGAGCAAATTGTTAGCAGTGTGATCATCAAACACCGACACCAGCAGCAGCAATAGACGATCGAAACGCACTGGCGAGACGGTGATGTCGCTGGAGATGCTGCGTCCCTTGACGCTCTCGTTCAGGTGCTTCACAAACACCAGGATCATTTGGTGCGCCTAAATGAAGACGAGTGCAAAACAAACGCGTTGTGTCAGTGCCTCCATTCGTATAAAGATAGAGAGCGGGGGTCGCAGTGTAAGAGGGTCGCGCGTGAGTGGGCGACGGACTGCGCCATGACGTACTGTGGAGCCGACGAACTTGCGCAGGTCGCTCTCGACGAAGATCGCGCGCGTGGGTTCCCTGTAGCTCTCGCTCATCTTGTTGCAGTGAGCTTTTTCTTCAATCCCTACATTCTCTTTGCGACTGCCTTTTCCCATTTCGGAAGAGTGCCATGCGACAGGGCACTAAAGTGGATGGCACTAAAGCGATGTGGAACACCAGTCACTCTCTTGAAGCTAAATGCGAATATCGTGAGCACTTTAGTGGTTGAAGAAGAAGAAAAAATGCACACATTCAACAAGATGAGAGAGTGAGAGAGCGAATAAGAGAAAGAGAGAGAAAACTCACACGCGCGATCGCCATCGAGAGCGACTGCGCGAGATCGACGCCCCACAGTGCGCTGCGCCTCAGCCCATGTAGCTAGCTCTCCTCTCTGCGATTCTCTCCATCCTAAATGGGACATTGACCGTGACACGTTTGCGCTCTGTTGTACGCAGGCACACAAACCAATTGGGGATGCTGGTGTTTGTCGAACGCACACAGCTAGACGAGCGCGTGGATAGACTCAGCCTCGAGATCACGGCCGTCTCGTCGGTGCGTATTACACAGCATACTCGCATCGCTACTGGCGCTTGAACCACGCTTGCGTGTGGCGGGTGGCTGTGTTAATCACTGCGCACACGGTCGTTGTGTGTTTTGTGTTCGCTTCACATTCGATAGAATGAGCAAGGAGCGATGGACTCCATCTCGGAGGTCAGCAGCTGGATCTTCGAGCGTTCGCTGGTTCAGCAGCCGATGTACTTCCGCTGCGCGCTCCGCGACTTTCATCCCGCATTATCACGGTATGTATTTCTCACAATACAATCAATCATTTCATGCGTAGCTGCTCGTTTGCGGATGCCAAACAGCGCTATAACGTACCACATTGTGCGTGCGCCGTTCTGCTAGCAAGCCTCCGACTTGCAGAGAGCGATGCTCCCAGAACATCCCCGCGGGGCGATCGTCGAGCTATCCGCGAATCTGAACGAGTGCCTCCAGCATCGACGGTCCATGATACCAGCGCCGCGGTGTGGATGAGTGCGTTGAGATCACACCGATGCTGTGTGTGCCCGAATGTCCTTTCGCGGTGCTTGCCACACAAGATATTGATTGACGCTGGCAACATTCCATCGGTATGCACAGGTGAGACCGAGATCTTGCCGGAATCTGTCTACGACGATATGACACGATGCTTGCGAACCGCAGCAAAGACTACCTGCACCTGGACATGATCAAGTTCATCGAGGAAGCCGAGTCGGGCTCGCAGTTCACTGAGACGTCTCCAGTGTTCAGCAGCAAGAAGCTCCCCATGACTCAGCGCCTTTGCTTCGGCTCGTCGTTCCCGTGCAGGCGAAAGCCGAGTCACCCCTCCACCGACGGCAGAGTGTACACGCCAGTGAGGATACATCCAGCCAGGCACAGCCGTGTACGCCAACACCCGAGTTTGACTTTGAGGAGGCTTCACAGAGTAAGTTCGTGATTGTATGGCGCTCTGTTCTATGGGAAGTCTGTGCGTGTTGCTCCAGAAAGCCAAGTTAGCGAAGCGAGTGTATCGGGGAGAGAAGCAGCAGCAGCCAAGAACCAGATCCGATTTTGCAGAGAGCAGTGGATTGCACCAGACGCATGACCAGCGCCAGTGAGCAATCGCACAGAGCAACAAGTATCCAAAGAATGGCGTTTCTTTCGCATGGAGTCTCGCATGGGGTTCCGCTGGCACTCGGGGCAGTGTAGGATTTGTGTGTGTGTGGCTGCAGGCGAAACGGAGATGGTGCGCGTCATCGACCGACAGAGTGACAGAGCGTGTGTGTGTGAGAGAGAGAGACCCAATGGATGGCTGTTCCGTTTCCTCCGACCCGAAAGAAACAGCAGGAAAGCAGAAAACTCAGAAGACGAGCCCAAGGCGAACGAGCGAACGCCAGGTGCCACGGTGCGAATCACGAAATAGAAGCCCCTCCGTCCTCCTTGCTCTAGCATGTCTCTGGTGGTGCGCAGTGGAGTCGTGGACTGTTCGTTGGTCAGTCGAATCGCTGCGAGGGACTGGCAGTGGACAGCGCGGCGCGTTGGAAAGTGAGTGAAGGTCGAGCGCTGGAGAGAAGTGGCTTTGCTATGTCGCTGCGTCTTTTTTGGACGGCTGGTGGAGAGTGAGTCATCCGTCTTGCCTGCGAGCCGACAGCTTCCAGGAGCTCCAGCGAGACTGAAGCCACCCCCTTCGCGAAAGTAAACTACAGAGCGAGCGGAAGAGTGGATCAGCGCGTTATCGTCATCGTCGCTCAACGGCGGACTCATCCAGACGTCAACTCGCAGCCAGCCAGCCGGAAACAAACCCATTCAAGTCCGAAAGAAATTAGCGAATCAGCTCGCGATCGTCACGACTGCGCTGCTGGAGACAAGCGCGCTTCGGTGTTGCTGTCAATTCGCGCTTCTGTTTGCCCCTACCATTTCGCTAGTACTCGATGGAACGGTGCTGCAACGCTGCAGACACGCGAACCGTGCTCGGAAACATGCAAGCGGACATGAGCGAAAAGCACAGCCGACGACACAGACATCAAGCTCGTATACGACCGGTTGATTGGCTCGCTTCGCTTGCTGCTGCCTCTCTCGAAACGGTTTTCAGATCCCCCAACCAGTCACAGACGCTCGGCCACTGCCATCCGACAGACAGCAAGCGATCCTTCTGCGCTTTACACCAGAGCCCCACGCACACACACCCATCGATCATTCATTGCTCTCTCACCTGCTCATTCGCTCACAGCAGCAACGAGAGCACCATGCTGCAAAGATCTCCTTGTCCCCCCCACATCCACCCATATTCAGTCAGGACCCCCAACAGCTACGAAATCGGCCACAAGCGCATCCTTTGTGTTTCTGACTTTTCGTCTGAAGCAGCTCAGCGGTTTCACACGCGCCACATCCTTCCATTTTGGTGCTTGAGGCGACTCACACACCGACTGACTCGATGCAGCGTGTCTTTGTCGAAAAGTAACGGAGAGAGCTGCCGTTTCACTCGCTTTCTTCACGCTCGCGAGCGCCACTCAAAGTCAACTGGATGCAAACCAGTTGAGGAGAGACAGGGAGAGAGAAAATGCTGCATGTGTTTGACTGCTGTCGTCGTCCTTCTGTCGTCGATACGTCACACATGGAACATTAGGGCTGAATCTTTCTCGTCCAAGCGTCGTCGCAACAGCCAAAGCTGCAACCGTGTCGCTGTTTTGAACTGAACCAGCAGTTCAGATCCATTCCGTTGTGTGTCTCCCAAAGAGACACACGCTGACACAGATCGGGTTTTGAACCCATCCTCTCGTTTTATAGTTTTATAGCCTGCGAAAACCTATATCTCTGGAGCAAGTGGCGATCCTCATTTCCCTCATCAAGTTTCAGGAACGAGAATGTCGCTGGGAAGAAAGATGAGGTGGTGGCAGAGTTTCTCTCGTCACGAGTTGGTTTGCGCGTTGTGTGCCTGGGAAACCTGCTTCTTCACTTTGAGATATCTGTTTTTTTACGGGATGTGATGAAACAAGCGATCGTGATCGAAGCAAGGCTTTGCACGCGCAAAAGCCAATCGCAGTGCTCCAATTTACTAGTAAAACACCTGCTCAGTGCATCGCAAGTTGAGGTTGCTCGCATCATCAGCGCGAGCTATTTCTGAATCAAGATCCAGTCACAGAAATGGGAGCTCGTTGCTTGATGAAAACACCAGTGAAACTGCAGACAGCGATGAAGAATGAAAACATTCTGGCGTCGCGGCGTCTGCAATGAAGCACGCGCGACAGAGCGAGCGCTGCCATTGCGCGGAAGTCGATTGACGAAATCGGAGCGTTTTGAGCTCGCTCGCTTGACACAGCAGCTAGCGATGGCAGGTATGGCAGCACGCTGGTGTTGGCGCCAGATCGTAACGAGCGGTGTGCGAATTCTGGTGTTGTGGCCGAAATCGCTGGTGTTCTTATGGGGAAAGCAAACTCGTCAAACTTCAAGCCCTGTTGAAACGCATGTGGTGGGTCACCAAGACAAGATATGCGTTTAGCCGGGTCAAAAAAGGCATCACAGCCTCTCAAGCTCAGGGGTAGGGACTGCTGCAAGGTGTGCGAAAAATTGCGACGAGGAGCAGTTTCACGCGTAGGATACGCTGAATATTTCGAGTGGGATGTCTTTTATCGAAATGTATCGGTAATGTATCGCGTGACTGGCTTCTGGCCAGTCATTTCAAGGTCTACCTTCACTCAGAACGTTCACTCCTGCTTTCGCAACCCATCTGAGTCGACAGTGTGTGGCTGCTGTCGCCCTCTCGCGCCGAGAAGCTGAACCAACCAAAACTGCGAAACGACCGCGAGAGCTGTTGTACCTACCTTTATGCCTGCAAATGTAAGCAGACCTGTATCCAGTCCAACCTGCTCTCGCCAGCATTTTCGCAGTGCACGGTTTCGAAAGAAGACAAGAAGAATCAAGGAAAACAAGATCGAGATCTGCTGCCGAACTGAACCACAAACTGAATTTGCGTGCGTCGCTGGCACGTTATCAAGTTGCGCACGAAACGACGGGAGGTGTGAACGAACCGTTTCCAGACATTGACCCGCATCGCAGCCACAACGAGCTGCAAGAGGCGCGCTGTTGTGTTCAGATGCAAGCTTTGTGAGAGGTGATTGAAGGGAGCGTCGAGTGTCGTTCGTCTGTTGGTGTGGCGCAGGCATCCATTTGTCCATCCGAGTGAGCAAGGCGACTCTGTCGTTGGTTGCTGGTCGTTTGACGCGTCCCGGCTCTCGTGCGTTCGTGAAGAGAGAGAGAGAGAGAGACAGGTGCAGAGAAAGGTCGATGTGTGCTGTTTTCGTGTTTGCAAACCGAGTCAAACCGCTGTTGCCCTAGTCCTGCATGTGCGAAAAACAGTCGAACGAGCGCACATGAGAAAATGCACGAGACCATCACTCCCGTTCCATTCGAAGATATTGCTCTCAATCATAAAATACCATAAAATACCGTTTTGCCCTACCCGCGGAGAGAGAGGGCTTTTCCTTCTCCCCTCTCTCTCCCTGACTCTGATGTGCGAGTGTGTGTGGCTAGTGTTTTGTCTTGGAGTGACGGGCGTGGGGGCTTTCTCAGCTTTTCGTGGGTTTCTTTGGCTGGCAACGCGTGTGGCTGTGGTTTCGTGGGTTTCCACGTCAGCAGCAGCAGCAGCAGTCTGGACGTGCGTCGTTGCTCCTGCAAGCGAAGGCGAGTCGAGTGAGTGGTGGGCAAGAGAGCAATCATTTTGGAATTTGCCAAGTTCCGAAGCAACGAGCTCAGCCCGCCCGAGCCTTCCCAAGGAAAGAACGCTCTCCCGTCGCCTGCCGCCGCTCTCTCACTCCGTCACCATGGCTCCGTACTCCCCAGCCGAAGGCATCAGCAAGCTCGCGATCGACAAGAGCAAGCACTTCACCGAGGCGCTGCAGCAGGCCGTGAAGATCAGCTCCACGGAGGAGCAGAAGGTCGCGGCCGAGAAGATCTCGGAGCTCGTGAACTCGGATGCTTCGATCAACTTGGGCGTCGTTTCGACCCAGCTGCGCGAGCTGCTCGTCGGCACGGACTCGGACGCGCGCATCGTGGCGTGCTACGTCATCGATGACTTGATGCAGAAGTACGCCGAGCGCACGGAGGCGTACATCGCGCCGCTGCTCGTGGACCTGCTCGACCTGTTCGCCGACAAGAAGCCAGCGGTGCGTCCGATCGCCGAGGAAGCCGCGCTGACCATCATCTCGTCGGTGAACAAGAACTTTTCTATCCGCATCCTGCCAGCTCTGTTCGCCGGTCTGGAGCGCACGAAGAAGTGGCAGACCAAGAAGATCTCGCTGGACCTGATCGCCGAGCTGTCGACGGTGGCGCCATACCAGGTCGGTCGTTGCTTGCCAGACATCATCCCAGTGATCACGGACTGCATGTGGGACACCCGCAAGGAAGTGAAGGTGGCCGCCAAGGAGACATTGATCAAGGTGTGCCACGTCGTGGGCAACCAGGATATCGAGCCGTTCATCCCGGCGCTGATTTCGTGCTTGGCGAACCCGACGGAGGTCGCGGAGTGCACGCACAAGCTCGCGTCCACGACGTTCGTGAAGACGGTCGAGGCTCCAGCGCTCGCCATCATGGAGCCTCTGCTCCAGCGTGCGTTGAAGGAGGGCAAGACCGCTGTGAAGCGTCAGGCCGCCGTCATCATTGACAACATGTGCAAGCTGATGGACGACCCAGCTGAGGCGCAGCTGTTCATGCCAAAGCTTCTCCCAGGTCTGCAGAAGATCATCGACACGGTGGCCGACCCCGAGTGCCGTGAAGTCGCCACGCGCGCGCACAGCACCCTGTACATCGCCGGTGGTTCCGTCGAGGTGATGTCGGAGGATGAGCTGAAGGTCGACTACGACAACATTCTGAACATTATCAAGAACTCGATCAACGAGGACGCCGTGGCGAAGAAGGCCGAGATCGACCAGTTCGTGATCAGCCACCTCGCGGGCATCTGCTACTTCCTCGTCGTGGCGCGCTCGTTCAGCCAGACGACGTTCAACCAGCAGATCCAGATGTACTTGAAGCAGTTCGTCAAGGGTGACGAGTACAAGAACGTGGCGGTTGTGATCCGCGACCGTTGTTTCAAGGAGAACAAGGCGATCATCATCGAGGACATTGACTGCGACGAAGGCAAGCCAGACCTGTGCAACTGCGAGTTCTCGCTCGCGTACGGTGGTATGATCTTGCTGAACAACGCTCGCCTTCGCCTGAAGCGCGGCCACCGTTACGGTCTGTGTGGCCCAAACGGTTGTGGCAAGTCGACGTTGATGCGCGCCATCGCGAACGGTCAGCTTGAGGGCTTCCCAAAGAAGGACGAGCTGAAGACGATCTTCGTGGAGCACAACCTGCAGGCGGAGGAGGCCGACCTGTCGGTCATCGACTTCATCTGCTTGGACGAGGAGCTGAAGGCGTCTCCTCGCCAGGAGATCGTGGACACGCTCTCGAGCGTCGGTTTCACGGACGAGATGCAGGCTCAGGCTGTGGGTTCGCTCTCGGGTGGTTGGAAGATGAAGCTGGAGCTGGCTCGCGCCATGCTGCAGAAGGCCGACATCCTGCTTTTGGATGAGCCAACGAACCACTTGGACGTGAAGAACGTTGCGTGGTTGGAGAACTACCTCAACTCGCTGGAAGAGTTGGGCGTGACGTCGATCATGGTGTCGCACGACTCGGGTTTCCTCGACAACGTGTGCACGAACATTATCCACTACGAGAACCGCAAGCTCAAGATCTACAAGGGCAACCTGTCCAAGTTCGTGGAGGTGAAGCCAGAGGCGAAGGCGTACTACGAGTTGGAGGCGGCGACGTTCAAGTTCACGTTCCCAGAGCCAGGTTTCCTCGCGGATATCAAGAACAAGGGCAAGCCTATCCTGCGTCTGACCAACTGCTCGTACACGTACCCTGGTCGTCCAAAGCCGTCGATCAACAACATTTCGGTGACGTGCGCGCTGTCGTCGCGTATCGCCGTTCTCGGGCCAAACGGTGCCGGCAAGTCTACGTTGATCAAGATGCTGACTGGTGAGGTGGAGCCGACGTCCGGCACGGTGTGGAAGCACCCGTCGATGCGTTTCGCGTACGTGGCGCAGCACGCTTTCCACCACATTGAAGAGCACTTGGACATCACTGCGAACCAGTACATCCAGTGGCGTTTCCAGTCTGGCGAGGACAAGGAGCTGCTGGCGAAGGAGACCCGTAAGCTGAGCGCGGAGGAGAAGCTCCACTTCAAGAAGCCAGTGAACTGGGAGGGCGAGAAGCGCGTGATGGAGGAGATCGTGTCGCGCCGCAAGTTCAAGAAGTCGTTCGAGTACGAGATCAAGTGGGAGAAGTGCTCTGTGGAGGAGAACGCGTGGATCCCGCGCGAGAAGCTGGAGAAGTGGGGCTGGGACAAGCTGCTGCAGATCGCCGATGACCGCGAAGCCGCCCGCGCCAACCTGCAGGCGCGTCCAGTGACTGCGCTCGCGGTGCAGAAGCACTTGGACAACTTCGGTCTCGGCGCCGAGTTCGCGACGCACTCGCGCATGCGCGGTCTGTCGGGCGGCCAGAAGGTGAAGGTGGTGCTCGGTGCCGCCATGTGGCTGAACCCGCACATCCTTGTGCTCGACGAGCCAACGAACTACTTGGACCGTGACTCGCTCGGCGCGCTCGCGGCGGCCATCAACGAGTTCAACGGCGGTGTGGTGATGATTTCGCACCACAACGAGTTCACGTCGGCGCTGTGCCAGGAGACGTGGAACGTGGACAACGGTTTCCTCTCGATCGAGGGCCAGGTCGCGGAGGACAAGACCAAGATCGAGCAGAAGGACGAGGAGGAAGTGACCGACGCGTTCGGCAACGTGACGAAGACCAAGATCAAGCGAAAGCTGACCCGCAAGGAGTTGAAGGCGAAGGCGAAGGCGAAGAAGGAGGCGGAAGCCCGCGGCGAGTACTACAGCGACAGTGACGAGGAGGAATAGACTCGTGGTCGCATTCGCTTCCCCCAAGTAGCAGGTGTGATCGCAGCAGCTGCAGTCAGCCTTTCGCTTTAGAGACGATGCTTTGATATTTTTTAGCCCTATAGAAAACAAGAACCAATTTGCGCTTTCCGTTGTGTGCGATGTGTGCTGCTTCTTGAGTTTGTGTGGAGAGAGAGATTGGATCAAGACTAATAGAGAAGGAGTGGATGGACTCTCAGTGTGAGTGGCTTGATTGCCTGTTGCTGTTCGGGTGGAGTCATTTGATCGAACTGAACCCTGTGCAGCGCTGCGCTGATTAAGTGGACGAGAAGAACGACTGGATCGAGTGCTGTTGATGCTGCTCTCCCTTCCGCCGCTTCTTCTTCTTCGCGTGCGTATCGTGGCGAGCAGCGACTGCGGTGACGTTTGGACGGCTGCGCTGCACGCACGCGTCAATGTGCGCGTTGACTGCGATGTCGTCGCTGGCGTCAATCCCCGTTCCGCAAATTGGGCACGGCTGGAGGCAGCAATCGCTTGGTGCTGATGGTGCAGCAGCAGCAGAGTGGCTTTGTTCCTCTTCATCTACGTCTTCACTCACTGGAGCAGCGTTTGGCTCCTCGTCTGGCTGCGACAGGATGCACGCGTCAATGTGGGTGTTCACCAGTCTGCTGTTGCTCGTGTTGATCATCTCACCGCAGATCGGGCACGGCTGGAAACACGCCTTTGCAGTTGAGAGACTGCTGTTAATGGTGCTACTTGTGCTTGGGCTCTTCCGTTGACCCACTGCTGCTTCTCTACTGCTGCCGTTGTGCTTGCTGCCTCGAGACTGACGGAGGATGCAGGCGTCCACGTGCGTGTTGATCGTGATCGTGTTGCTCACGTTGATCATCTTGCCGCAAATCGGACACGGCTGGAAACTCGCTGCAACTGGATCGAACAGTGTCGCACTTGAGCTTCGATCTCCTTGCGCTTCGTTGTGACTGCTCTTGTCATCTTCGCTTTCCGAGTGCAGATTATGATTGCTCTCGACACCAGAAGTCGTTGCTTGCCGACTACCACTGCTGGAGTTCGCTTCCAGCAATGCAGCGACAATGTCCAGCGTCGAGTCCTTCGAGAGCGGGGTCACAAAGTTCGCCATCGAGTCGACTCGCTTCTTCGTTTTCTTCGCCTTTGCCGTTGCTTCAGACAAGCCACTCGCTCCTTCCCCATTCTCTTCTTCTGCTGACTCTGCTGATCCGGCTAATCCATGCTGCTCTCCGTCGTTTGTTGTGTCCAGAGTGTTGCCGGTGAATCTCACCCTCGCAAAATGGTCGATGCCCAGCTGGCGCTTCTTACTATTGCGTCCACCTGAGAGCGACACAAGCGAAGATGCGCGAACACCCATAAGTCGCAGCGTAAGCGGTAGCTCCTTGCGTAGAATCTCGACCGCTTTTGCAAACAACTCGTCCTTCGCCGGCTTGAGCGTCGTCACGAACGAGACAGACCGCGTGCGCACGGAGAAATCCGCGCACTTGAGCTTGAGCGTCAGGTTTCGCGCGCCAACGTCCGCTTCCTGCATGTCTTCCGCCAGGTACCCGCACACGCGCAGGCACATTTTCTCCAGCTCTTCCGGGTCGCTCATGTTCTGGAATGTGCGCTCGCGACTGAAGCTTTTCCGCTCGGTGGCTTCGCGAACTTCCTGGATCGCGAGGCTCGTTCGCAAGAGCCACGGCGCGGTCTTCTCGGAAAACAGGTGGAACAGAATCGCGCGGTGCGCGAAGAGGTCTTTGCCCGTCGTGATGTCGATCGCAGCGAGGATCTTCTCCATGACCTTGCCGATGCCGCCGATCTTGCGCACGGGCTGGCGCTGGATGAACGACACCACGCTCTCGCGCGTGAACGGCAGCACGAACTGGCCGTTGGGCTTGTTCATATCAGATGCGATCTACATGGACAATGCACACATACACACGCAAGGTAGTGGACATTTAGATACTGTGTGTTGCGTCTCCACCCGCTGACATCCATCCATTGTTATGGCATTCATACCTTTGCAAGCATCGTGTTCGCTGCGATGCCAGCACTCGCCGTGAGCTCCGTTTTGAGGCAGATCTTGCGGCGGATCTCGTCGACGATCGCAGACGCGACTTGCACTCGGTCGTTCTCGTCCATGCGCTTATGGTGGCGCTCTTCGTTGTCTTCGCCACCTTCGTCATCTTCACTGCATCCATTCTTCTCTACTTCCTCATCGTCGCTATCCCCGCCCCTCTTCCCTCTCGAAGCGCAGTACGAGAACCAATGCGCCTCCATGTACTCTGTGATATCGAGCCGCGCCTCGTCGAGACTGAACGCAGAGAAATGCGGATCGTACTCGGCGAAGATCTCGCGGATCTGGGTCGCGATCGCCGTGTACTTCTCAAAGTTCGGCGACACGAACACGAGCTCGGGACAGAGCTCCTTGCCGATGAAGCCGGGCATCGCGGCGCGCACGCCGAACTTGCGCGCGATGTAGTTGGTCGTGCAGATCATGCTCATGCCGCCCACTGCGAGCGGCACGTCTCGCAGCGCCGGGTCGTCGCGCATCTCGACCGCCGCGTAGAACATGTCCATGTCCACGACCACGATCGTGCGCGTGAGGTCGCGCGTGGCTTCGAGCTGCACCACCGCGCTGTCGACGCGCTTCTGCATCTGCTCGCGCTTGTGGTCGGAGAGCGCGGCAAGCTGCCTGCGCATGTCCTGGATCTTCAGGTCCACTTTCTGGTTCTGCTTCATCGAGTTCTGGAAAAACTTGGAGTCCTTGGACATGTCGTACACCACTTTCTGCACGCGCTCCTTGTCGACGTCCTTCATGCCGGCCTTCTGCGCCGTGAACACGAACAGCTCGCGGCCAAGCTGCACTTCTTTCTCCGCATCTGCACCGCTCTCTGTCACAGCAGACGCCGTTGTGGCTGTTGCCGCTACAGTGGCGGTGCTCTGTTCATCTTCGTCAGCTGTGTGCTGCTGCTTGTCTTGCTGTCCTTGCGGGATGTTTGACAGTACGGGAACTCTGGTACCGCCACCGCTGCTGACACTAGACGCTGGCGCAGACGCACTGCTCTCGACTGGGGACATTGAGCCGCTGTCGCTGCGCTGGAAATGCGCAAGTGCAGCCATCCACTGTCATACGCGCGCGGACTTGCACTCACTCACCTTAGCATTTTCCTTCATCATTGGCAACTTGCAAACTGAAATGGGTCACTGTCAGAATCGCCTGATTGGCACTAACATAGTGTAAGCCACATGAACCGGAGCCACTTGGCGCGCCAAAACAAGAAGATCAGGCGTTCAATGGCGCCAAAACGCCATTATGAAAAAGCTTTGTTGCTGACGCGTGCTCTTCATAAATATACTTGGGGCATTCCTCACGATCACTGCCGCGTTCTGTGGCTCTCTGGGTATGGCACTCCTTCGTCAATGATACCCAAAGCCTCGCACGCGGCGTTCCCATGAACCAGGAACCATCGATACTTTGTTACATGCCGGCGAGATCGAGCGCCTCTAGGGACCGCGGGATCGGGATGTCGAGCAGAGCTTCTTCGATGATCGGGTCCACTTCCTCGAGCCCGTCGGCGGTGTCGTTCATCGTGCGCGTGCGACTCGCTTCTTCAAACTGGCGGATGATCGCCTCGGTTTTCTCCACTTCGGTCTCCCACTTCACAGTCGCAGAGCTACAAAAAGACACATTCAAATTGCAGTCCAAAGCAGTGAGCGCAAGTGAGTTTTCCACACGAAAGCACCAAACAACATTCGTACCTGGCTGCTCCACCTGCGCCTTCGTGGTAGCTTGACACCGAGAGCTCCTGATCCGGCTGGTGGATGATCATCGTCGGGTGCTTGAGGATGCGGATGCCGTTCCAGAGCCATTTCGGCACGTCAGCCGTCACCACAATCTCCTCCGAGAACGCGGCCAAGTACTCGGACTCGTCTTTCTCGATGCCGTGGTCACGCGTAAACCTGCCAAAGCGTTCAGCGCAGAAGCCGCACCATGTTTAGTATTGCCCAGTAATCACATAGCGCAGCTGCTCATTGACAAATGCGCCAGCACTTGCCTGCAAAACTCCGAGACAGTCGCGACCTTGGTCCAGTTCTGCAGCTTGCGCAGCACCATGATGATGATGCCCGTGACATTGGCGCCGTCGAGGCAGTGGATGTAGAGCGGCAGGTTCTCCTGCTTGACCACGATCTGCAGGATCTGGCTCACGGTCGCGGGCGAGACCGTGACGTTGTCGGACGTGAACTTCTCGGCGTAGAAGTGGTAGTTCACGATCTTCTCGGCGGCGCAGAACTCGGCCAAGTCGGACGTCGGCGGTTCCGGGATGATGGAGATGATGCTCTTGAGGTTCAGGCGCTGCAAGAAGCGGAAGTTCTTGAGCGTCGGGTAGGAGCCGCGGTAGAGCCCCTGCTGCACGTTGCTGAAGCGGAACGGAGGGATCAGCGCCGGCACACTCATGGTCGCTGGGTACAACGCACACACACGCACGCACGCACGCACACACACACACAAGCTCTTGCTTGACGTTCTCTGGTTTGAGCAAATGCGATTGAGCATTGAGCATTTTCTAAAGAGATACGCTTCGGCTAGGTCCGGTTGCAGCATTGAGAGACTGCAGCTAGCATGTTAAGTACGACGACTAAAATACGTTCACTCTTTCCACGGGCCTGACCCACTTTCGCCACCCGTCAAACTCGTGACCCAGACTGCAGGCGAGATCTCACGCCCTCGATTTTGACTGATCGTAGATAGCGAGGTACATTCTGAGACTGTTTTGCCTTTGCGTTTATATAAAGGCCAATAATCACTGGAAACCTGCTACTCTCTCTCTCTCTTGAATATGACTGATCAACCTGCTGTACTAGAAACGTGGCTGTACAATTCGAACGTGGTCGTCGCAGTCATCGTCAGAGCTGACAGTCAATCAAGTGATCGCAAGCTAAAGCCATCACCAAGCTCTATCAACGCTCTCTCGCTCTTCAACAACCCCCCACCATCCGACAGCCATGTTCGTGATGGTCAATGCGTCCGACAACCCGTGGATGATCGCGCTGCTGCTCTTCGTGCAGGTGGTCGTGCCGCTGCTGCAGTCGAGCGCTGGCAGCGAAGAGGAGAACTCGCAGGCGGCGAACCTGCTCGTGCTCTTCGTGCTCGGACTCGCGCTCTTCTCCATGTGGAAACTCGCGCGCTTCTTCCGCGTGCTCTACGACATGCGCGGGCTGCGTGCGCAGCTCGGCGGCTGGCTCCCGCTCATCAAGGAGGCGTACGCGCGCGCACAGGCTCTCGCGGCGGCGGACGCGGCAGCGCGCACAGCAGCAGCACAGGCGCGCGAAACCGCGACCGCGACCAACTCGGAGAACTTCAACAAGGTTATGCGCATGATCCAGGTCATGCCGATGGAGGAGTACCGCACGCCCGCGGAGCTGCAGGACGCGTCGATCAGCGAGCTGAAGGAGCGCCTGAAACGCCGCGACGTCGCGTACTCGCAGGGCGTCGAGCGCCGCGAGCTCGTCGATCTGCTGGTGGAGTTCCGCGGCGGGCCGTCGAACAACGA
>JAASFO010000438.1:0-21327 GCA_023333815.1 Globisporangium recalcitrans
CATGGTCGGCGGTCGCATGCGCTGCCTGGGAAGCGTGCAGCACTTGAAGAGTCGATTCGGCGACGGTCTGGTGTTTGACGTGAAGCTGGCGACGCTGACCCCCGAGGAGCTGCAGGACATGGTTCTTCAGCACTTTGGCGCCGGCAACTCGTTCGTGACGCCGATGGAGCTGAAGGAGAAGTGCCACTCGTTCGGGAACGCGTCTCTGGCCGGCCGTATCGTGTCGTCCCACCCAACGGGCTACAACCTCGCAGCGGCGATGGAGCGTGACGGGTTCGTGCGTGCTGAGGCGTTCCTGTCGTGGTGTGTGGAGGAGACTCGCTTCGATGCGCTGAACGCGTTCCTGAGCGAGGCTTTCGGTCAGGAGAACGTGATGGTGATGGAGCGCCAGAACGACTTCTGCCGCTTCAAGCTGCGCGGCTCGAACGACCAGCTGAAGCTGTCGAAGGTGTTCGCTTTGGTGGAAGACGTGAAGTCGCAGCTGAGCATTCGCGAGTACAGCGTTTCGCAGACGACGCTGGAGCAGATCTTCAACCAGTTCGCGTCGCAGCAGTCGGAGGAGCAGGGTGTGGCGCGCGGTGTGTTCAAAGAAGAGTAGGCGTCAAGTTGGTGAGGTCGGTAGAGCAGCTTTTTATAGAGTCTTTGCTTTTGGAGTCATCCTCGGAAGTGCATCATGCAGCCATTTTGTGATCAAGAAACGTGCGTGTGTCTTTACAAGCTGACCTCCTTGCTGCTTCCTTGCACGTCTGCCTTCAGAAGTGTGTGTCCAAGACTCATCGTACTGATTGATTCTGAGGCGCATCGTTTTCGAGTTCCGTCAGAAGCTGAGGCTCCAGTTCTAGGCATTTCACTCTTGAGAGAGAGAGAGAGAGAGCAGCTCGCCACTAGTGTCTTCGATGAAGTCTGTCAACATGGAGAAGCTGAAAAGCTGAGACATCCATTTAGCCCAAAAGCAAGACGCGAAGGGATGTCCGCCTACATTAGATTCCTCATTCTCGGGCAATTAACCTCTCGTATTTAGCCGCTGCCATTCGTTTCGCGCCAAAAGTGTCTGTTAGAAGCGGCGATCCAGACGGTTTTGAGAACATCTCCTCAGAAGCACAGTCTTGCCTCTGATCCACTATATCTAAGCTCGCGTTCGGTTGTGAGCTTGTCTTGGCTCCTTTGACTGTCGACATTTCGACGATTCCTTTTTCGACGATGCCTTTGTTGCTTTTCAATGAAGCTAGTTTTTGAGGAAAGGCAGCGAGCTCTGAATATTCTAGTGTCCATTCACAGAACAACAAGGACAAGCATACCAATGGCGGAAGACGCATGGATCGCGATGGCGACGACACCTCCGCCGCAGGAGGCGCTGGAGGTGCTGGCGTTCTGGTTCGGCGGCGACCAGACGGACAGCTACCGCTCCAAGTGGTTCCCGCCCGAGGCGTCCGAGAAGCAGCAGCGCATGGACGCGCTCATCGCCGAGCGCTTTGGCGCGCTGCTGCAGCGAGCCGAGCGCCGAGAGCTCGCGCACTGGCAGCAGCAGCGCGACGCGCTCGTGGCGCTCATCCTGGTGCTGGACCAGTTCTCGCGCCACGTGTATCGCCATAGTGAGGACAAGACGCAGCTGCGGCGCAACGACGCGCAGGCGCTGGAGCTCGCGCAGCAGCTCGTCGAGAAGAAGTGGCACGCGGACCTGGAGATCCCCAAGTTCGTGTTCGTGGTGATGCCGATCCGTCACACGCCGACCGCCGCGCGGCTGCACGCGCTGCTGGAGACCATCGAAGCGCGCGAGGCGCTGCAGAGCTCGCACGTGGATCTGCTCGAGAAGTTTCGCCGCACGACGCAGAGCCGATTGCAGCACCTGCGCGGCGAGCCGCACGTCGTGGAGAGCGACGACGACATCCTCGAGCGCCACTTTGTCGAGACGGACGAGAGCGACATGGCCAAGAACCGGCTGTACAGAGCCATGCACGAGTATCTGGTGCAGATGCAGGCGAAGAGCTACTCGCACATGGCGGTGTCGCTCTCGGGCGGCGTGGACTCGATGGTCATCGCGTACTTGCTGCACAAGCTGCGTCCGCTGCACAACAATTTTGCGATCGTGGCCGTGCACTTGGACTACGGCAACCGCGAAGAGAGCGCCGCCGAGTGCGAGTACGTGCGCAAGTGGTGCGCGCGCTTCGAGATCATCTTCCACGTGCGCCGCATCGACGAAGTGAAGCGCGACTCGACCAAGCGCGACGACTACGAGCGCATCTCGCGCGAGATCCGGTACTCGACGTACGCCGAGGTGATGTCCAAGTACGGCGCGCCGGGGATGTGCTTTGGCCACCACCGAGGGGACGTGCAGGAGAACGTGATCTCCAACATGATGAAGGGGCTGAGTCTGCTGGGCTTGAACGGCATGAGCGCGTCGAGCATCGTGAACGGCGTGCGCATCTGGCGGCCGCTGCTGGACTTTGACAAGGACGCGATCTTCGAGTACGCGCACCGGTACGGCATCCCGTACTTCAAGGACACGACGCCCAAGTGGAGCACGCGCGGCAAGCTGCGCAACCAGCTCGTGCCGCTTCTGAGCGAGCTCTACGGCGACGGGTTCCTCAACAACCTGTCGAACCTCGGCGCCGAGTCGACGCAGTGCGGCGAGCTGGTCGAGCGCAACATCTTGGCGCCGATCATGAAGACCGTGGGCAAGACCGAGGTGGCGGTCTGGTTGGACTGCGCGCTGCTGACCTCGCAGCCGTTCTTTGTGTGGAAGGAGGTGCTGCGGTCCGTGTGCCACTCGATCATGGGCAACAGCATGGTGCGCGAGAAGCCCATCCGCGAGCTGATCACGAAGATGGCGCGCCACAACGGCGTGGGCATGTGGATCACGCTCAAGAAGGGCAACCGGTCGTATATCACGCACGACCGCAAGCTCATCATCTTCCGCGACAACTTCTTCCCGCGCGCGCCGTATGCAACAGCGCAGCTCGCTGTCCGACTCGGCGAGACGTACACTTTCGGTCCGTGGACAGTGTCCACCTCGCTCGTGGAAAGTGACGGTGAGGAGGAGGACGAAATCGGGACGAGCCTGAAAGAGAGAGAGCCGTTCAACATGTGGGACGTGATCAAGAGCGACGGACTCGCGTACGTGTTCCCGAACGCGCCAGCGCTCGCGATCAGCAGCGAGAAGCGCATCCCCGTGCTCAAGAGACTGGAGAAGCCGATCACGGACTTCATGCCGCTCGTCGCTGCCGTCGGCAAGTTTGAAGGAGACAAGGACGCGGAGCTGGCAGCGAAGTGGGTGTGCGTGCAGCTCAAGTACTGCAACAGCTACAGCAGTAGCCAGCAGGACGAGGAGGAGGAGCAGCAGCAGCAGCAAGAGGGGTAGTAGTAAAGCGCTGTTGAGCAGTGCAAGGAGTTAGTCCAGATCAAACCACAACAAGATGTCATCCCAGACTGTTGATGCAGTCTGTGATGTTGTCAACTGATGCTTCGATGTGCTTTGTGAATGCCAACTTGATTTGGTCGACTTGACTGGATTTTGGTTGAAGAAACTGCATTCTGTGACGCGCACTTTGTCGAAGACACGCTGTACCGATCGCACTCTGCCGGAGACACGCTGTACCGAAATGTGCCAACACCAACTGAATTGCTCCACTCACTCTCACAAACAACAAAAAGCACTGGAAGCAAAACAATACGCAGCTCTGTCGCGCACGCTCCTCCATTCCCACTCGTTACGCTCCGTCTGTCTGTCTGCAGCTCCAGCTTCCTTCCGCACACGCACACGCGCTCTTCGTAGACAGCACACACTCTCTCTCTCTCTCTAGCCAGCATGTCGGGTCTCACTCCAGAAGCGTCGCGCCTCTTCCGCGTGCGCAAGACCACAGTCAAGATGCTCCACAACCGGTACGTGCATTGCGCTCTTTCGCCTTGTGGACTCATGGATATGGGGCTTATGAGAACGACATTGCTGACATTACGATGGTGATGTATGTGTATGTGTGCTGCTACTGCTAGTGGTTACATTGTGAGCGAGAACGAGTTGGTGATGACGCCCGAGTCGTTCCAGCACCAGGTACGCCAATGGATCTATTGTGCTTGTTTTGCATGATCTCATGGGCATTAACATGGCGCTGGTTTGCTGTTGCTGCTTCTACAGTTCGGCGACAACCCGACGCGCGAGATGATGACGATCCTCGTGGAGAAGATCGACGACCCGAGCGATAACTTGTTCGTGTTCTTCCCCGAAGACACCAAAGTGGGGGTCAAGCCGATCCGAAAGTACGTCCTTGCAAGGCTCAGTAACCAGTCATTTCATCACCACCAGCCAACTAACGCCTGCTTTTTCATGCTCTGTAGCTACTGCAACCGCATGAAGGACGAGAATGTGACCAAGGCGATCCTGGTGGTGCAGGAAGGCATCACGCCGTTCGCGCGCCAGGCGCTGAACGAGATGGCGCCGCGCTACAAGATCGAGCACTTCAAGGAGACGGAGCTGCTCGTGGACATCACAGAGCACACGCTCGTGCCGGTGCACCGCGTACTCAACCGGGACGAGAAAGCCGCGCTGCTCAAGCGCTACCGCATCAAGGACTCGCAGCTGCCGCGCATGCAGGTCACGGACCCCATCGCGCGCTACTACGGCATCACGCGCGGCCAGGTGGTCAAGATCATCCGACCGAGTGAGACCGCCGGTCGCTACGTCACCTACCGCGCCGTCATGTAGAGAAGGAGAACGGACGCAAGCGCAAGTCTTGGGGGTTGCATTCGGTGGTATTGGGAAGGATTGACTGATCCAAGAACGGAAACAAGAAGAAGAAAACGCAAAGAAACAATACAGCTGCATGTGATTGATGCTACTCTCTCTTATGATACTCCTCTCTCTCTCTGATACTGGCTCAGTCGCTCTCGAACCCGTCGTTGCCGTAGTCGTCCTGTCGCTTTGCTGGAGCTCTCGCGTTTGTCTTCGTAGATCCTGTTGTTGTAGCAGCAATGGCTCGGATGAGATGGCTCTTGACGCGCGCTTCCTCGTCGCTGTCGTCGTAGACCACGTCGTACGTGCTGTCCGAGAGCGCGCGCGCGATCTTGCCCGGGTAGAAGGCGTCTTTGCCCTGGAAGCGCGCTTCGATGCGCTCGCCCTTGACAAACTCCGGCTCAAAGTCGTCGTACTTGCCATCGTCTTCGTCATCGTCATTATACTTCTCCTCATTGTCATCAGAGTCATTAGCGGCAAAGGGTCTCCTGTCGGTGGACGCTTTGTCTTTCTTGTTCTTGCTGTGAGACGCTCCGAGAGTCTCCTCCTCCTCCTCCCCTTCAGTATCATCACCATCGTCGTCGTCATCGTCGGGAGACAACAAGTCCCCATCAATGGACTTGAGGACGCTGTTGTTGCTCTTGTCTGTCCTTCTCAGCTGGACGTCGTATGTGCCGTCCGTTCGACAGACCCACACTTTGCCACGCAGGTACTCGTGCTTCTGTTTTACTTTCACGCTCGCGCCAACCACATAAACCACTGGCTTACCCAGAGCCCGCAGGTGCTTTGTCTGCACGCGCGTGAGGGTCTCGCCATGCTCGCCAGTCAGTTTATCCGCGAGAAGGACGTCAAAAGTGCCGTCCATGTGACAGCGAGTGATCTTGCCCGTGCGCGTCGTCCTCGTGCCTTTGTGCGAGACCGCGACGCGCACGCCAACTTCCAAGGCGACCGGAGGCTTCATCTTGGATCTGGTGGACGTTATGTGATGCTCTTCATCGAGAGGGTCCACGCGCTTGAGCTTTGCCAGGCCGACGTTCTTGGTCTTCGTGCCGCTGTCAAAGTGGACGTCTGCGACAAAGTAGTCTCGATACAGCCGGATGATCGTGCCGTTGCCATCGCCGCGTGAAAATACGCGGTCGCCGATCTCAAAACCGCGTTTCTTCTGGGGGAGCAGCGACTGGCGGCGGTGGCGGTGGAGCTCCTCCTCGCGCTCGCTCTCCGTGGTCCCATTCGACGAAAACGATGTGCTCGAGCGCGAATTACTGGACGAGTGACGTGGCTCTCGTCTTCTGCTTCTGCTGGCAGAATGGCGACTTTGTCGGCTTCGGCTTCTTGACACGCGTCCCCGAGCTCTCCCATGGCGACCTCGTGAGTCTCCACTGCTGTGACTCCTGGTCTCACCACTACCATCACTGTTACTGCTTTCATCCTCATCACTCGAGTCTCCTTTCGATTCTTCACGCTCCTTCCCCTTCTTGCCATTCCTGCTCTTTCGTCGCTGCTGTTTGCTGGTCTCTTTTGCACCGCGTTTGTGCTTTTGGCTCTGTTTCTCGGCATGGAAGCGCACTATTTCCTTCTTCCAGGGCTTTCGGTGCACTGGTGATGATGGCGGTGCAGCACCACCACTGCCCATCTTGTTCACCGCGTTGCGGAGGTCGCCTGTGAGTAGATACTCCTTCACTGCCGTCTCCACTGAGCAGCTTGCCACGAAACAGAGCCTCGACTGCCTGTGGTGTGGCGTCGCGCTGCAGAGTGCTCAGCGCCTGACGCACTTCTCGGAAGTCCAGGAACCCGTCTCTGTTCTGGTCCAGACGGTCAAACGTGGTCTTCAGCTCAGCGACGACAGTGATGCGATCTCGGTCCAGAACTGCCAGGTAGTCCTGCAGCTGACCATAGTCGATGCCGTGCTCCAGCAACTCGCGGTCCTTCAGACGGTCAATGTGCAGCAACATGCGCTTGCGATGCAGCGGCTGCAGAATCCCCAGCAGCAGCTGCAGATCGCAGTCCTCCAGGTGCAGCAAAGTGCATCCGTCAACGCCACTTCGCTTGAAAATGTCGGCGTACTGGGGCAACGCGACGTCGTTTCGCAGCCAGCGGAGCACGTGGCTGGTCGACCAGTCCTTCACGATCAATGGCGCTTCGACCTGATCACCATCATCATCGTTTTGTCCACCGTTGACTAGAGATTTATTGCTGTTGCTGTTGACATGCTCATGAGCTCGACTGTTGGGCTCTCCTTCGTATCGGCTGAGCATTTGGTGGCTCTGCTGCTGCTGGACTTTGGCGGTGCTCATCTGTCGCGCGCGTGGGAACAGGTCGAACGAGCGCGTTTCCTCGGACTCGCAGAGTCCGTTCACCAAGTACACGGGGAAGTCGCCAAAGTCGGCTAGGAACTCCCGGCAGCAGCCGTACGGGAACGGCAGCACCCCCGTCTGCTGCTGCTCGCTGCAGATCGCCACGGCGGTGATCACCTCTCCGGGATCCTCACCGAGCGCCTTCAGAAGCGCCGCTCGTTCCGCGCAGATCGCGAACTTCGCATCGTGGAGACTCTCGATCGCGCACGACGCATAGATGCGGTTGCCAGACGTGAGCACCGAGGCACCAATCGCCAGAGCCGAGTGGCGCGCCATCTTCGCCCTGGTCTGGTGCGCTACATCGAGAAGACACTCGAGTTTCGGGAGTCCTGTCGGTCTGTACGCAGCGCGGAGATCGCTGTAGTTGCGCTTGTACAAACCGCGTCGCGCTGCGAGTCTCGCCTCCAGGACCGCCTGCTCTTGCTCTCGATCTTCTCTATCGCTTGCCTTTGAATTCGAATCTTTGCTCCTGTGTCTTTGCATGGCTTCCAACTGCGCTTGAGTGGATTTCGATGAGCACTCGCTGAGCTTGGGGATGGCATTCTCAAGCCCGTAGAGGGAGGAAATGACCCTGAGCCTGGCGTTGAGCAGCGTGGACGGCGCCTTGTTATCTAGTCGACCTGAGCGTGAGGGTAGGGACTCGTGTCGATCGCGCGTCACTGCGAGAACATCGCGACTCTGCTGGCGCAACGATGAGCTTCCAAGCCCAGTCTTGGTCTTCGTTGCTGAGCTGCCCTTGTGTCGATCGAGCGCGAGCAAGTTGGGGCACCCGGTGGAGATCGTCTTCGAGCTGGTTCATTCTGCCTCCCACAGCTGTACCTGCCGCCACGGTGGCAAAGAAGCTGCTGGACTGGGAAGGGGGAACTGAGCAAACACACCTGGACTTGACTTGGGAGTCCCGCTCCGAAAAGCTTTCGGCCAACCTTGCCAGACGACGAAATCCCACCGTTGACGCTCGCAAAAATAGCTGGGGGGTTTTGGTTTCAACAGTGCTGTACGAGTAAGGTGCAACCAGCCACCAATTTGCACTCGGTCATGGGATGTGGTAGGCTGGCGATCCAGATCTACTGGATGCACCCCACAGAAAAGTAGCAGGAAGAGTGAAAACCATACAAACAGACACCCGAACGAACCTTTTTCGCGTTGAGCACCAATCAGTGGGTAGTATATTGAATACTGCGGCGCTTTTATACTTGCTGTAGAGATGCGAGCTTCTGGATGGACTCGATCACGACGTTCACGTGGTCCGACACCTGGCGCGCCTTCTGCTGCCACTCGTCGCGTTTCCTACAACATCCAAAATCACACACACACACAGTTCATACACAAGCGCATTAGCCCACACTACGCACACGAATCCCGCAATAAGCGTACAGCCACGTACCGTGTGAGGTGCACCAAGTGGCGGTTCACAAACTGCCGCGCTTCGTCGAGCGTCATCTCGACGTGGAAGGTGAGCCCGATGTCCACAGTGATCATCGACGGGTCCGGGATCTTGGCGCGCACTTGGAACTTCTGGCCCAAGTCCATGAGCAGGTGCAGCGGCTCCGGTTTGCCACTAGCAGCACTAGCATCGCTTCTGCTGCTGTCGCCCTTGGTTTCTTCGTCTGGGTCGCTGTTCTGCTGCTGCTTGGCATCCAGCTCGCGGATGAGCTCCAGCAGCTCCTGGTACTCGTTCATCTCGCTCGTGAGCTCGTCGCGCTTCGCGAGCGTCTGCGTGAGCTGCGGCTTGAGCACCTCCTCCACGAACGCCGAGTACTTCTGCAGCGCCTCCGCCGTCTCCTCCGCCTTGCTGCTCCTGCTGCCGCCTCGCGCCGCACTCACGGTCGCCATCGTCTGCTGCTTTCTTCAATTTCTCCTATTGTTGCTTTCTGATGATGGTGCTCAAACACAGCCAAATCCAGTGAATAATGCAACCTGAGTATCTGAGACGCATGGTACAATCTGAGGCCAAATCTGAAACCATCCAGTTGTCAGACTCCGAAAGGCGGTCTCAGACATGGCAACATGGGGACACGAAGCGACGCGAAGGCATGTTGGTGTGACCTCACTGCTGCGATCTCACGTACTCATTCATAATTTATTTCATGCCACGCCGGCGATGGACTGCAGGAGCAGCAGAGACAGCCACGACCACGGCAGCGCGAAGAGCTTCCGCACGCAGCCCATGAGCCCCATTGCGATCTCCAGCTCCGCCTCCTCCAGCAGCAAGCTCAGTCCGAATCAGATCGTTGGGTCGCCCGTGAACTTTCGCAAACCGCAGCAGCTCCTCAGCTCCTCGCCAACCACCAGGAAGCCCAGCCAGATCCACGCACTCCAGCAGCCGGCATTCGGGTTTAGCGCTGATGCTATGAACACCAGGAAAGCGCGGCCGATGACATCCGCATCTTCACCATCGTTAACGGCATCAGCAGGAGCTCCAGGTGCCACGCCATTGTCCGCCAACGCGACGCTTAACGCCCTATTGGCGTCCTACGACGGAAGCTCCGATCAGCAGCTGCGACCTGACAGCGCTCCCGAGACGCGCATCCGCAAGCAGCCGGCAGTAGTCGCACTGCTGTCAATCAGTAGCAGCAACGCGTTTGGTTTCCACGAGTCAAGTCCTCCTTCATCATCCTCCCCACTGCCTCTCATGCAACGCCAGAGTCAGCGCTGCTCTGGCTGCGGCGCCTATGCGGAGGTGTGCATGGGCTGCTTCTCGCGCTTCAAGCTCCAGGACGGCGCCGCATACAAAAAGCAGATCATCCGGTCGGTCGAAGTGCTCTTCGAGAAGGCGACGGCGCGCGCGTTCACCAAGATGAGCGCCGTGATCGTCCAGTGGCTCTTCGGCATCTGGAAGAAAGAGACACAGCACAGCCGCCACCGCCGGGTCGCGGCGCTGCAGAAGCAGAAGCTGCACCGGCGGTTCGCGTGCTGGCACGAGCGCATCTACAAGCGGCGCATCGTCGGCGCGATGCTCTACGCCGAGAACCAGCAGCAGGTCACGCGCGAGAAGAACAAGGAGATCGCGCAGCTGCACGGCGAAGTGCTCGCCATCGCGTCGGACTCGAGCGTCCAGAGCCAGATGCACGGCGACGAGCTCGCCAAGCTGCAGCAGTTGTGCACAGCGCAGCAGCAGAGCCTGGCGGCGAAGAATCAGGAGCTGCTCACGCTTCGCAAAGAGCTCCAGGAGGCGAAAGACCGGGTCGCGATCCTGGAGAAGCAGGTGATCGACCCGAAGGAGCTCGAGCGCATCAAAGGCGAGAGCGTGGACTACAAGAAAGTGGCTTTTCAGCTAGCGACCGCGGTGTTCCAGAACATGGAGACCCAGGTGGAGCAGCTGGCCACGAGCGAAGGTCGCCACAACCTCTCGCAGATGTTCACAAAGGAGATCCTGCAGGCGATCGACAAGCCCGAGTGCCAGGCGTTCTACAACCCACTGGTGGAGCTCGAGAGTGCGCCAATGTCAACAGTAGCAAATCCAGCGATCAACAGCTCGTCTGCTAGTGCTGGTGGCACTATTGGACAACAATCGGATTCGTCTACAGGCAATGGAAGCAATAATGCAAGCGGAACCAGCAGCAGCTTCTTCACGTCACGGATGCTCAACTTCCACTCGAGCCTCTCGGACGGGAAGACCTTCGTCGTGCTCACAAAGATCCTGCACCAAGCCATGTGCAAAGTGCGTCCGAAGCGACCACCAGGCGCGGTGAGCTCCAAACTCGAAGCCACCTCTGTGCTCCGCGAGAACGGCGAAGATCTGACCGAGATCGCCATGGAGCGGTACCTGGAGCACATAAAACGAGAGGAGAACCCGGAGAAGCGGCTGGAGCTCATGATCGGCACGATCGGCCAGGCGCTGTGGCTCCCCGTGGGGCTGCTCAACACGAAGCACATCCTCGCGAGCGACGCCGAGTTCAACTTCGCGACGCTCTCGTACCTCTTCACGACGTTCTCGCCCTGTCTCGACGAGTCCTTCTGCGCGCTCTGCAGCGACTTCAAGATGCAGCTCTCGGCGGCAAAGGCGAAATGGCGCGAGCTCCGAGAAGACACAGCGAACTACTGCGACCTCGCGCGCATCTACCGCGGGTACGCGACCCGCAACGGCGGCGTGAACGACGCGATCAGCCTCGGGGACTTTATGGAGCTGCTCACCGAGTGCCGGGTGCTCGACGCAACGTTCACAGCGAACGAAGTCAACGCGATCATCCGAAAAGTCGACCCCAAGCAGGTGCAGTCCAGTCCACGCACGTGTGTGCGGACGGTTTTGGATCCCCTTTTGTCCCCTTGATTTGCGATAATGTCCACATTGTGTGGACACTTGGTGTTCGTTGCTGACTGACGTGTGTCTGTCCATTGTAGACAAATGTAAGTGCACACCGTGCATTACCACCGCGCGACTTTCTGGAAGCGCTGATCCGCGTCGCCCGCAAGAAGCACACGGCCGAGTGCGTTGCTTTGTGTTTGCTTCCTTGCTTGCTTGTTGCGCATAAGATCCTTGTGCCAACTGACCACGTTGTTGTCGCCATGCTGTCGCTGCATTCAGACACCACCGCATCACGATCTCCGAGGCGTTCTGCCTCCTCACCGACAACTCCATCCTGCCGTTCGCGTTCCGCGCCGACGCCGACCAGTTCCGCACGCAGATCGAAGAGCCAAAGATCCGCCGACTGATGATCAAGTTCGCCGACGAGATGAAGGATCTGTACGGCAAGTACGCGGTCGAGGACCCCAAGAAGAAGCGCAAGCGGCCGCGCATGACCGCGTTCACGTTTGCGCAGTGCCTCATCGGCAGGGGCATCCAGGACGTGACGTTCAACGGCGAGAAACTGCTGGCGCTGCTGCAGAAAGTCGTGCGCACCAAGCGCGACCACGAGAGCAGCAGCAATAGTAATAACGCCAGCACAAATGGCGGGTCCAGCGCGACAATGTCAGGGACAGCAGGCGGTGGCTCGGTTTCTGCTGCTGTCCTGGCGAGCATCAGCAGTCTCGTGATCGGCAACGCGACCGAGGACGACGAGCTCACGTTCGACGGCTTCGAGGAAGCCATGATCGCGATCGCGTGCCACAAGTTCCCCGACCCGTACATTTCGCTCGAGAGCCGCGTCGAGAAGTTCTTTTCGTTCTACGTGCGCGGGCTTCGAGGGGACTCTGCTGCGGCGACCATGAAGAAGGGCTAGATGCATGGGAGGTGGAGGGACGAAGAGACCTGCAAGTGACAACGGCCGCGTTTTCAATGTGCACAAGAAAGCGGAGCTCGCGCTCGCTGAGTTTATTGTCTTCTTTCATATCCGACGATTTCATCACTGATCCTTTTCGTTTCTCCCCCACGGCGCCAGGAGAGAAACACAAATACAAAATCAATACACACGGCACGCACCAACTGTAGCGCCTCCTTTTACTCCGATGCTACCGCCATATCTGCTGCTGTTCCTGGTTCAGTAGCCGCCACCGTTCGCCAGCCGTCCTTGAATCCGCGCGTGCCGTCCGGTCCCTTCGCCATGCGAGACGCGACCACAGCGCTCGCACCGACCTGACGCATGGCCTGGAGCAGCGACGAGTTCACTGTGCGCGGCGCGCGTGTTCTAGACTCAGCGTTCGCGCCAGGAGCAGAGATGCGCAGCACACTCATGGCCTGACCGACGAACGGCTTCTCTGGTTCTGGCTCTTTCACTTGCTCGTCACCAGCAGCATTCTCCGTCGCATCCCCAGCAATCTCGGTCTTGGCGGCACCAGTTCCGATCTTGCGCGTCGCATTCGGCTTCTTCATCGTGTGCGCAAACTCCACGCGGTCGCCCTCGCTCAGCACGTCGCCTCGAAGCACATTGCGCGCCAGGAACGGGATCTCCAGCGCGTCCTCGCCGTCCACACGGATGAAACCGCTGAAGTCCTCGAGGATCTTCGTCACGACACCTTGTTTCGCGTGCAGCGCCACCACGCGGATCTTGGACGCGCGCGGACCCTTGGACGTCACGATCGCTGCAAACTCCACTTCGTCGCCTTCACGGAGCACAACGCTCGGATCAGCAATGTCCTTGATGTTGTACGCGTACAAACTCTCTTTCTGCTTGGCTTTTGACGCTTTCGCCTTGGTTCTCTTGGTGTCTTTTGGTTCAGCAGCAGCCTCGCCACCTTCAGAAGTAGCTGCTGCACCTTGCTCATCGCCGCCTTCCTTGTCAGCACCATCCTCCTCCTGGTCCTCGCCTTCTTCCTCTGCTTCATCGTCATCGTCTTCTTGTCCAACATCGCCACTGACGTCCCCTCCTTCGGCAACTACACGGATCCTGCCGACCGAACTGGCCACCTGCTTGCTCGAGCTCTTTCCAAAGCGGTTCGACTTCGACGCCTTCATCGGATTCAACAAGCTCGGACGCGAGACCACGCCCTTCAGGACCACAACCTCGGCCTTCTTGATCGTGCCCGCAGGCACCACGGCGATGCTCACCGCGCGCGTTTTCTTCTTCGCTTCGTCAAACGTCGTCGTGAACTGGACCTCCATGCCGTCTTTCAGGCTCTCGAGCGTCTCGCCTGTCGTCACTTCCTTGATGTGGAAAAACAGGTTCTCGTCGGCACTGCTGTCCCCGACAGCGTTCGCTGGCTGGATGAAGCCAAAGCCTTCGCTCCGCACCGACACGATGTAGCCTTCGTCCCGCTGCGGCGCATTCTGAGCCTTCTTCTCGCCCTTCTCGCCCTTTTTAGAGGCTTTCACAGGCGCGGCAGCAGCTTCCACACAAACCACCGACTTGCACAAAAACTGCTTCGTTCGCTTCGACAGCACCAGGTTGAGCTTCACGCGGTCGCCCAGACGCGGACTATACCGGACTTCGGCGAGGTCGTCCCACTTGAACTCCACCTCGAGCGCCGGGAGCTCTTCAGCAGTCGCAGGCTTCGCTGGAACCTTGCGAGTCGCAACCAGCTCGAAGCGGCGGTTTGGTCCTTCGCCAGCGCTCTGCTGTTGAATCCCAAGTGCGTCGCAGTATTGATGGATCGCAAGGCGCTCCGACTTGGTCAGCGAGCTCGGGAACGCCAGCTTGATCTCCTTCTTCTTTGGCGCTCTCTTCTTCTTCTCCTTAGCCTCGTCGGCAGCGTCCTCACTCACCACTTGCTCACTTTCTTCCTGAGTTTGCTCTGGCTCTTGCACTTCTTCGCCACTCGCCAACAGGAACAGACTGTCGATCTTCTGCTTCAGCTCGGGAAGAAAGTCAAGCCAGAACTTCTTCTCGCACGACGGCGCAAAGCGGATGCGGCCGTTCGTGACCTTGAGCGACGTCTTTTCGTTTCCTCCGCGGCCACCTGACGCTGCGCCTTGACGTGTCGGCGGCGGCAGCGCAATGACGTCTCCGAGGACTCCTTCTTCCACCACTGTCTCCCATTGCACCGTACCCTGTGGGAGGATCTCCACTCGTGTCGCACGCGCCTTGTCTGGCTTGGACGGGTCGAAATTCACGTCAAACGCCACTTCAGTGCCGTTGCGAAAGTCTCGAGAGCTCGCGCTCATCACGTCAGCGACGCGGAAGTACGCGTCCATCGCACGGTCTGCGCACTTGATGAACCCAAAGTCGTCTCGCACAGAAGAAATCGTGCCGGTCTCGCGGTTCTTCTGGTTCAGCTTCAGCACGCGCACGTTCACAGCCTTGTTCTTGCCAGTGCGCTTCTCAACCACTTCATCGAACACGACCAAGTCGCCCACATGCGGCGAGTAGCTCATGTCATGGGCATCCGAGAGACGGAATGGGACATCGGTCTTGCCGCTGCTGCCTTTCTTCTTCGCATCCTTTGCGCTTTTCTTGTTCGTCGTCTTCTTCGGCGATCCAGACACGTCTGTCGTCGCTTTGGCATCGTCAGCGTCAGATATAGCAGCGCCAGTTGTTTCTGCCTTCTCACTCACATCAACCGCAGCGTTTTCCTTGTTCTCACCAGCCAGCACGCCTGCAGTCGTGGGCGTGATCATGCCGATCACCTCTGGTCCATTCCGCGGCTCTTTCGGACCCTTGGCCACCACGCCTTCGACGTTCGAGCGGATCAGGTCCTCAAACGAGACAGTGCCCTTCGGCAGCTTCTGCACGCGGAGCGCCGTGAGACGAGGACGTGAGCGAGACGAGTCCTCGTCCTTGTCTTCGTACACGAAGAACGACACTTCGTCGCCCTCACGAAGAGCGGCCACGCCTCCTTTCTTCTTCCCATTCTGCTTGCCCCCGCCGCGAACTTTCCTCTCACTGCCATCAGCTCCAACAGCAGCTTCGTCGCCTTCCACTGTCGCTGCAGTGGTGGTATCTGCTCTCACTTGCTCGTTGTCGCTCGCGCGGACCTCGTGCAGAGGGAAGTAGACTTCCTCGGGGCGATCGCAGCACTTGATGAAGCCTCCGCCGGATTTCATGCGCTCCACAACGCCGTTCTCACGCACCATCGTGTGCAGTTTCGCTTCAATCTCTTTCTCCAACTTGGCTTTCGCAGACACCGTGATCGTAAGCTCAACCGCGCGCTTCACGCCCGTCTTGCGGTGCGTCGCGATGCGGAACCGCACTTCGTCGCCAAACTGCGGCACGCTGCTTTTCTTGGGGCGACGAGGCGGCTTTGCGACATTGCCCTTGCTCTCCGTGCCTTCACCCTGCTGCTCCGTCGTCTCATTTTCGCTAGTAGCAGCGACAGCAGTCTCCTCCTGTTTGCTGCCAGCCACTGGGTTCACGCTCTCGCTGTTGAATCGCACGACGACACGACGCGCGGGCTTATTTGCCGTCGCCGCACTCTCCTTGTCACCGCCATCAGCACCAGCAGGCGTCTCCACAGGAGCCTCCTGCTTGTTCTCGCCGCTCTTTTTGTTTCCCTCATCCGCTTTCGCAGCAGCGACCTCAATCACTCCATGCGTCTCCTCTCGCTGCTGCTGTTCTCTCGAGCTGCTGTTGTACGACGACGACGACGGACCTCCACTGCGCAATCCTCTCGTGACGACACCGTCGAAGAGCTCTTCCGAGACCTGTCCAAATCGAAGAGACGCAGTGAGTAAAGCGCACAGGGTATTCCCCCACCGCAAGTGCACCTCTCTCTACTCAGCCAAACAAAACAAGCAAAACGCACATCTTCCATCACGATCGTTCCTTTCGGGAGGACGACCAGCTGACACGCCATCTCCTTGGCCGAGCGCTGGTTGTACTTGACGCGGAACTCCACTTCGTCCTGCAGCTGCACGTCCACAGGCGCCTCCGTAATGTGGAAGAACAAGTCGCCCTCGCGGTCCACGCCACTGTCAAGCAACAACACAACAGCAACGCCCATACCATTAGCGAAACCTCACACACAGGCGCACAAGATAATGCCCACGGTGCAATACACACTCGCGACTGTACCTGACAAAGCCAAAGCTCTCCTTGATCGCCACCACGATGCCCTGCTCTACCGGCAGCTCGACGTGCTGCTGCTGACGGCGTCCGCTGTCGCGTGCGCCGTATCGGTCGTCGCGTCCGCCGTACCCTCGGTCTCCTGCGTCTCTGTCACGACCGCCATAGCCGCCACCTCCACCGTATCGGTCACCTCCGTCGCGTCTGTATCCACCGCTGTTGCTGTTGTCTCTCCGGTCGTACCCACCACGGGTGTCTCTATCGTATCCGCCACCGCCACTGCCGCTGCGGTTGTAGTCCCTGCTGCTGCTGCTGTTGTTGTTGCCGCTGTCGTAGTTGCGGCGGCCAGTCTGGACTTCCTCAGGCGTGCGTCCCCACCGGTTGCGTGGCGGATCGCTGGCATTGTCGTTGTTGCTGCTGCTCGCACTCTTCTCCTGTCGACTGTTGCTGCTGTTGCCATTGCGCGCACTGTTGCTGCTGCTGCTCCTGTCTGCTTGGGGCTTCTTGTTCCCAGGAGCCGGTGGCGGAGGCGATGACGCTGCAGAGGAAGACGACGACGGCATGTGGATCGGCGCGATCTCCACGTCGTCGTCGTCGTCGGCCGCCCAGTCGCCAGCCTGCGGAGAGCGGAACATGAGTGTCGAGTCTGTCGTCTGTCGTCTGCTGGTCGCTTGAAGAGCCCGAAGCGTCTGCGTGTCGTCTCGGAGTGAGCGAGAGAGCGAACGACTGGTAGGCAGGAAAGGGGGGAGTTCGTTCGCTTGGCTTTTGGCTCGTTTCGCTCGCTTTTCTCTCTGCCAAAAAGATGCGAATATTGAATGGATCCATCAAACACAAAAGGAAAAATCAGCTGTGGGTGGGTGGGTTTCAGAACGACTGAAACCCGTGGCGGGTCTCTTGACCCGTCAACTAGATTGTCAAATGGCTTCACAGTCAATCGCATTTGCATTTCATTCGCAACGCTTTCGGATCGTCAATGGCTGGCAACGATGGTGATCGTTCTCGTTTCTTCTCAAGAGCGCTTGCTCAGCTCTGCATTTCACTTGCTACGTGTACACAAAAAAGGCTTTATATTGTTTCGTTCTTGTTGCTTTTTCTCGTTTTTCCATGCGTGGCGGATGCATGGGGGAGAGCGACAGAGCGAGCAGCCAGCAGCATTTGTCGTCTCGTCCTCACACACACTTGGGCTCCGCGATTCTCTCTCTCTCTCCCCCATGTCCACATGTGCTTTCTCTCCTCCATCTCTCGTTTGCGAAAAAAGACGCCACACCTCATTGTTGAGCGACTTCGCGCGCAGGCTCGCCCGCCTCTTGCCGCGTCTCGCCTCCCGCCACCGCCTTGCCGCTATTTCTCCTAACTCGATCCTCACTGTGAGCGTTTTCGTTCGACGCACTCGCTGATAATGACGACGGCACTTCGGGCGTCATGGGGGTCACCGACTGTCGCGTCGTCGCCACGTTCGAACTCGACTCGGAGCGTCGCGAGTTGCTGCTGATACTGTTTCTGTTGCCGCCATTCTCTGACGCCGGTGTCGGTGCTGAACCATTCTCATCCTCCTTTGCGTCCGGGTGGAACGCCTTCATTTCGTCCCAGATCAGGCGCTGCAGCACGGGTTTCGTCAGCTTCTCGTTCTCGAAATCGTAGTCAAAGCTCTCGGTCGCGGTCGTCTCGTCCTCTGGATTCCGGATCGACGCCAGGTACGGGTGCGCGAGCGCTTCGTCGATGCTGATGCGCTTGTTCGGGTCGATCACGAGCATCTTCTCGAGCAGGTCGAGCGCGTCGGGCGGAGAGTCCGAGAACAGTTGCGCGAGCGGCTTCACGGGACCGGGACCGCGCTTGTGGAACTCCGTGTTCATAAACTTGCGTGCGCGCGCGTTCGTCAAGAAATAGAGCTCTTGGTCGCTTGGCGCGCCGAGCGCGTTCATGATCAGGTGCAGCTGGTCAATGTAGTCCTGACCCGGGAACAGCGGCTTGCGCGACATCATCTCGGCGAAGATGCAGCCCATGGACCACACGTCCACCTCTTTCGTGTACTTCATGCAGCCGAGCATGATCTCCGGCGCGCGATACCAGCGCGTGACCACGTACTCGGTCAGCTCGAGCTCTTCTTCCGGGAAAATGCCGCGCGCGAGGCCGAAGTCGCAGATCTTGAGCTCGCAGTTCGCGTTCACGAGGATGTTCGAGGGCTTCAGGTCGCGATGGATCACGTTCGCCGAGTGCACGTACTTCATGGCGCAGAGCATCTGGTACATGAAGAACGCGATGTGCTCCTCCGAGAGCGCGTGGCGCGAGTAGATCACGCGATGCAGGTCCGTCGCCATGAGCTCCGACACGATGTACACGTCTTCAAACTTGGAGAGCGACACGGGCTCGAGGATGTCGTCCACGCCCAGCACGCACTTGTGGTTCAGGTGGCGCATGAGCTTGATCTCGCGCACAATGCGCTTCGCGTCCGTCAGATCGTCGAACGCGCGCTGGATGTTCTTGATCGCGACGGTCTTGGAGCTCTCCGTGTTCTTCGCCGAGATGACCACGCCGTACGCGCCAGAGCCGATCGTCTTGACATACTCAAAGTAGCTCGGGATCTCAAAGCGCGTGTTCGACGTCATGAAGCACTGCGTGCCTTCGCGCGTCGCGGGGAGGTACTTTGGCTTGTTCGCCGCATTCGCCGCCGCTGCCGCTTCGTCTGCGCGCTGCTTCTCGCGGAGCTTCTTCGCTGCTTCCGTTCGACTGCGCTCTTCGTTGAGCTTGTCCTCGGTCGCCTGCTTGCCGTACGCCACGAACGACCCGTCTTTCGTCGGCACCATCGCGTGGTTCCACCGGATCGCCTCCTGCAGCGCGCGCTTCCACGCCGTGTACGACTTGTCGTCCTCAGCCTCGACGATCAGCGACTTTGTGCCGCAGCGCAGCTCGATGCGGCGAGGGTGCTTCGTCGTGTTCACGGACACGAGCATGTGACCCGGTCCGATCGGCGTCTCCGAGCAGAGCACGAGCGACTCCTTGCTGGTGTAGTACCCGAGCGTCATGTGGCGCTCTTCCAGTCGAAGGATGAAGTAGCGCTTCGTCCACATCTTCAAGCGCAGCCCCTGCTTCATCAAGTAGCCTTCCTGGATCACATCCGCCGAGCGGAACACCACAGCCGGGTTCGTGCGCGCCGGCGCAGTCTTGCCGTGCAGCCACATGGAGAACGTCGAGCGCGACTTGGTCACGTACACGCCGTCGCCGCTCTTCCCGCCATCGCTGTCGTTGTCCATCGATGCGCGCGACGCGGACGCTGGCGCGGTTCCTCCTGTATTCGCACTGCCGCTCATCGTCGCTGCTGCTTCTCGCTATATGTCTGGAAGCTGCTTGATCCCCACTCACGCACGCACGCACGCACTCACTCGCGCGTACGTCACACACGCGGTCCTTGTTCGCAGAAAGAAATGAAGAAAAAACTGAGCGACCCCCTGCCGATTCCTTCAACCACTGCTTCAAGTGGCTTGCGAGACGAGTGACGCGAAGCACACAGAGAGACACTCGAGCGGGACACGACGCCTGCGCGAAGAGAGACCTGCTGCTGCTGCGGCGGTGGCGTGGAGAGAGATGGAGACGACGGCGCCGCTCTTCTCGGGGAGAGCTGCTGGGAGGAACTTTCGCTTCTTCTTGGTGCAACAACAGCAGGCAGGGCTAAAGCCAAAATGCAGCTTGCTCTCTCCTCCCCTTTTTATTGCACCAAATGGCTCGAAAACTACGGCTCGCTGTGAACCACAGTGTCCGTGGTCAAGTCGAATGAGACCAGTACACTTTTGACTAGGAGAAAGAGACGAACTGGATGTTAGATCAGTATCCTGAAGAACATCTACTGGAATAAACGATACAGTAGCAGTACATTTGAGCAATGATGCATTTTATCCATAGATTTCAAGATCAATGGTAAGAAACCCTCGCCTTTTCGTAAAACGTACAGTGCGGGATTTGTGGATCCACCTCTCATTGCTGGTATTTTAATACACTGTTTCAAAAATGCAACTGCAAATGACTGACTTGATAGCCAGCTTTGAGGCACTGCGACTCCTGCTTCTGCTTGCAGACTGACTGGCCACTCGCTCGAACATGCAGCACACATGGACCCGCGCATCGATGGCGCTGCGTCCCATATTCAGAGACTCGACAGCCCGGTCGCTGCGCAAACGAGAGTGTTGCCGCACCCAGAGTCCCCGCACGAAGGTCACTCGAGCGAGAATAGAAACACGCTTTGCGAATACCATATTTTTTTTCCGACTGGAGGCTTTCCTTCGTCTAGTCTTCGCTGGCTTCACCTGAGAACACGACACTCGCCATATCCTCCATTGAGACCAAGGGCTCTGCTCATCCTGGCAAAAGGTTACTTGAGAAGGCTCCTCAACAGATTGCACACCCGACATACCTTCAGGTATTCCTCCGAGCACCTCGGGGTTATGGCGTCCGACCTCGCAAGCTGCCACGGTCTGTCTACTCTTCCTTGTATGCCACCTCACACCTCTCGATCTTGCGCAACTGGACGTAACAAAGAAATCGCAATGCATTCTTGAGAATACCGTGTCCGAGGAAGCGAAGAGTGATGAATGCCGAGCAAATAGATATCCTGTCGTTGCCGGAGAGGACAAAGGAACGACGACTGGTGGTAGGTGCACAAGACAACCCCAGCAGGTCCAGCATCAGCTTGGGTTTCTCCACGAGCCTGGTTCTCAGAGATCTACAACGGCGAAGCTGGGAACTGTGTGCGAAACTCGTTCCAAAGCGCTTCGATTACTGCTTTTCGACTTGAGCAAGATGCACCACATTGCCACCTCGACACAAGGTGAGGGAATACCAGTAGAGTACAGAACAATACTAACCTCACTGATACACGCCGCGCGCCACACCCTGCTCCTCCGACTGCTGCGACGCGAACTGGTTGAAGATCTGCTCCAGC
>JAASFO010000439.1:0-21314 GCA_023333815.1 Globisporangium recalcitrans
ATCCTCCACGACCTTGGGTCACGTCGCTCGCAACCTTCGCGTTGCGCTCATGTACATCGACTTGGTGCAGCCGTACCTCGCGTGGAAGATCGCGCCAACCACCGCGACCGCCGGCGCTGCGACCTCGATCCAGTGGGAAGTCGCTGGCAGTATCACTGTCGACAGCACCCAGGTGCGCGTGTCCCAGTCCGCGGATATGTCGGCGGCCAACGTGACAAGCGTGCAAACCGGCACCACCCGATGGTACCACGCGGACTTCCAGACGTCCAGCAAGACCAACAAGGGTCTCTTCACTGAATCCCTCACGTTCAGCGCTCCTGGCACGTACTACGTGCAGGCTGTCGCGTCGGTGGACCAGGACTGGACCGTGCAGGGAACGGGCTCGACCCTCCCAAAGCCCAACGTCAAGCCGCAGACGCACGTGGTGAACGCGCGCACGAACCCCGAGTGGAGCTACTCGAACAACGGCAAGACCGTCACGGGCAAGACCGAGTGGACGTCTCCGGTCATCACGGTCGTGGTCGCCTAAGAAGCGCTGGACTCGTCAGATGATGAGACCCAATTGAGCCAATTTTGATCTGTGTGCAGTTGAAGATATAATGCTGCTTCTCCCGTTTTTCGTCTCCCTACTGAGCTTGAAACTGCGATTCTGTTCAGATTTCTGTCGTGCTGAGAGGTATCGTCTCAGCTGAACTTTGTCTGGAAGCGCTCGTCTATCTGAACCGAGTCGGACGAAGTGGATCTTTTCGTTTCCGTAGCTGGCCAGATCGATGCGGCTGCAAAATGGTGCCAAACCCGAATGCGAACGGGTTGTCGAGTGGTCTCTCTTCCGAACCAGGTTTGCGTTTGGGATTTTGAGGCTGAGAATGGGATCTTCACCTTGTGCTTCTTTGTAAACAGATCGATGAAAGATCTGGATGCAGCTTTCCAGGTGCAAACACAATGGATCAGCTTGTGTGCGTGTGTGTGGATCACACAGATCGGAACGAAATCCAGAGATGCTGGAAGCACAGAGTTCAGTCGCCAAAGCATACATACATCCGGGTCTGGATCGCTTTGGCGAATCTGCTGTAAAACCTGCAGAGCCAACAACCATTTGCAAAGTGCGCTTTGGCTTCCTTGTTCAGTCGAAATCCGTCATCGTGACCCAGCAATGAGCTGAAGAAGACGAGCAAGCATTCGCAACGTCAACAATGAGTCCTCTTGGCGCACACATGTGTCAAGCGCTCGTCCACACATTTGCATTGCTTTGTTGTGCTTTCTGAGAAGATTTGCGAAAGATCCGCTGGATACATGCCGAACCAGATTGCATCTGGTTATGGTCTTGCGGATGCTCCAGCCAGCCAGCGTCTCCTTCGACGGACGTTCTTGGGAGGCGACGTGCGCTGGAGTCCTCGCTGGCACTGCTGTTGTGTGAGTGAGTGTGTGCTTCGTTAGGCAAGGAGATTTCTGCGAGTGAGAGCGCCTATGATTTATGCTGAGCAACGTTGTGAGCTCTGTCTCTCTTTCAGCGGGTCAACTTTCAAAGTTTCGCTTTGGTTCGCACATGAATTCTCAGGTGTGGAAACCCCTTGTTCGCTTCTGTATCGTCCACATCATCGCGGCGAGCGTGGAATTCAGAGGGATTTGTGGACGGACCTTCAAAGCGCACGAAGCCACGGATGACTAAAACACCCAAAAGTGTTCGTCGTTGTTGTGTGGCTGGTGAGTCTGCTTTGGCTTGTTCTCGAAGCTGCAAAGTGTCGGCGAGAGCCATCGAGCCCATCTCAAAACAAACGTGAATGCAAAAGCACCAATCGTGAAGGATGCAGCAGGATCCGAAACGATCCCTTCGTCAACCGCTGCACACCAAACGAGTTCGAGTAAGACCGGCGTCGGTGACTGTGCGCAGTGCGCAATCAACCAACCCACCCGGCTTCCTCACTTCCCCATTTGCCACTCAACACAAGCTCCATCGACCGCCAATCTGAGTCAATCGAGACATGCAACCGCCCAAACCAAAACTTACACTCAAGCGGCCGTTTATGCGTTTCCCCGTCCATGTGCAGCGCTCACCCAGTGTTGAGCGACCCCCACTTGTGCATCATTGCTCGGACAAAGAGCGAGAAAGAGACCAGCATGTCGCCTCTGGGTTGGGCAATCACGGGAATGCGAACGGTGGGGTGTGTGAAAGTCGAGACCCAGGGACGCTGCTGGCACACACGCAGCAGCAGCAGCAGCACTGCTGGTGCACTAACAGTATGAAGCAGGACTGACGGTACCGCTGCTGCGCGAACTCGCCATGTTGCGCCGCTCGTCGTGGAATCAGATCACCTTGCGATCTTTTCGCAGGATCTCCACTTTTTCGAACCCTCGACAACGGACGTTCTATGTTCATTCATTTGCAAGTCAAGCTGACCGTCACTCTGAGAGGAGATGGGTACAAAATAAAAAGGGCAACTCGACCTCCCTCCCACCCTCAACTTTGTTGATCCGCTGACTCCGACGAGCTCATCTGAGCAGATGCTCAACAGATCTCTACCAAACGGGCTCTTTCGTGTTGCAGCTCCAGTCAGTTACAATAGTCAGTCAGCAAACGAGACGACTCCCCTGTCCTGGCCGTCTCTTGCTGTTCTTCGCAGCTGTGGCTCGGCAGCAGTGTGTGACATCCTCTTCGTTTGTTGCCCTTGCGCCTCGATCCGAAACGTTTGCTCCTCCTTTGCAATCTCTCTCATTCGCCAATTTGCGTCCTCGTGCTCCATTCGCTCGGTCGACTCTCTCTCTCTCTCTCTCTCACGATGAAGCTCTTGAGCATCTTCGCAGCCGCCTTCGTCGCTGCCATCGCGGGCTCCTCGACCGTCTCCGCTCAGACCGCGTACTCGTACCGCACGTACGGCCAGATCACCGACGCGCTCTTCAACTTGCAGACCAAGTACCCGAGCCTCGTCGAAGTGTACAGCGCTCAGAGCAAGTACGGTCTCCCTTTGCGCAGCGAGCTTGCGTGTGTGCGCGGCGGCGTGTCTGCTCCGTGCCAGCACTACGTGATCGAGATCACGGACGAGAGCACGCTCCCAGACGCGCAGCGTCCTGAGGTCTTCATCAGTGGCGCTCTGCACGGCGACGAGCGCGTCGGTCCACAGACCGCGATCGCTCTTGCAGAGTTCCTCGTCGACCACGCTGGTCGTGCTGATGGCAACCCTTGGATCAAGCGTCTGGTGCAGACCCGTCGCGTGGTGATCATGCCAACCACCAACGCGTACGGCTATGAAAGAAATGTCCGCGCTGAGAACGGCGTCGACCCGAACCGCGACTTCAACTACAACGTGGGCTCGACGTGCTTCAAGTCGATGGTGGCTCGCGCTGTGAACGAAGTGTGGCGCGACCACTTGTTCCAGCTCGCCATCACGTTCCACGGCGGCACTCGCATGATTTCGTACGAGTGGGGCTCGATCAACCACGAGCTTCCAGGCGGCGGCGGCGACCCAAGTCCGGATGACAAGGCGCAGTGGTACATGGCGAAGGGCATGTCTCGCTACGGCGGCAAGTTCCAGGAGGACAGCACGTACTATCCTGACGGTCCGATGAACGACATCATCTACGCTGTGAACGGCGGCATGGAAGACTGGGGGTACGCTGCTTCGTGGGAGAACTCGTACACCACGCCAAAGCCGATCGGCGTGTGCAACCCAACCACGTACGGCGGCTATGCTGCGGAGAAGTCCAACTACAACAACGCGACCCACCGCGCGTTCAACATTTTGATCGAGACCAGTACCTCGAAGCAGCCGACTGCTGCCAGCTTGGGGACCAATGCGACTCTCTCGGAGGCTCTGTTGGCGGACTACCTTCCATCCTCCACGACCTTGGGTCACGTCGCTCGCAACCTTCGCGTTGCGCTCATGTACATCGACTTGGTGCAGCCGTACCTCGCGTGGAAGATCGCGCCAACTACCGCGACCGCCGGCGCTGCGACCTCGATCCAGTGGGAAGTCGCTGGCAGTATCACTGTCGACAGCACCCAGCTGAAGGTGTCCAAGAACGCCGACATGTCTGCTTCGACGCTCACCACCGCGCAGAGCGGCACCACCCGATGGTACCACGCGGACTTCCAGTCGAACACCAAGACCAACAAGGGTCTCTTCACGCAGAGCTACTCGTTCCCGAGCGCTGGCACGTACTACGTGCAGGCGGTGGCGTCAGTGGACAAGGACTGGACGACCCAAGCCAACGCTCCAAAGCCAAATGTCAAGCCGCAGAGCCACGTCGTGAACGCTCGTACCAACGCGGCGTGGAGCTACTCGAACAACGGCAAGACCGTCACGGGCAAGACCGAGTGGACGTCTCCGGTACGTGCTCATCCTCTTCTTCGGGAGACTTTGTTTGATGGTGGAAATTGTGTCTAACTACCGTCATCGTTGTGTGTTGTGTTGTGCTTGGTTTGGAATTACAGATCCTCAAGGTCGTGGTCGCCTGAGCTGTTTGAGCCCCAACCAAACTCATTGTTCTGTTGAAGTGGCACCGTCACGTTCTCGGCATTTTGTTACTGTAGCAAGTGAGTGAGTGAGTATGGCGTGAGTTAGCACCCCATCTCAGACAGCCAGCAGCAACGCGTTGTCTGGAGAAAGTTTTGAACCGATAATGAAATGACCCCATACTCAGAAATACCTTGCCAGCCACAACCAACCGTTTCAGAGCGTCAAACGATGCAAATCACTTCGACCAGTCTACTTCCGCACAAAACCTGAAGACTGGGAAAGGAGCGTCCAGCGCATTTGCTTGTTTTACTGAGCAACCGAGGTCACCCGCTCGCTTGTGAATGCCGAGACTTGCCATCTTAGCTTTCGCTGCCCAAGCCTCAAGTACTGTACCAAAGTGGTTCGGCAATGCAGTTGGATTGAGTGCAGCATGCGTCCGCTAAGCACACTAATGGTCTGAAGTTGTTCACGAATGCCAACTCTGATGAACCGAAAGACATCGATCCGAGTGGTTTTGCACCAAAACTCACAGAACAAGTCATAGGACAAGCTAGTAGAGAAGGAATCGAGGTTGTTCATTATTGGTTGCAGAAATCTCTACATTTCATGTTTTTCATAATCTCTACATCTCATGTTTCTGCAAAATCTCGAAATCTACTGGTGACAAAAGCAAAAGAAAGACGAGTGCAGCCAAAATGACCAAGTCGACCGATGCGAACCGCGTACGTACGTGCATGGTCTCGAAGGCAACATGCCACCGTGGCGTCGTACTCACAGCGCTTCGTCTTCTCTCTCTCTCTCTCTCTACTGCTCGCTTACCAAACAGGACATTTACTACCGCCGCGCGAAAGAAGTGGGCTTCCGCGCGCGCTCGGCGTTCAAGCTCCTGCAGCTCGATGAGCAGTTCAAGATCCTCAAGGACGTGCAGCGCGCCGTGGACCTGTGCGCCGCGCCGGGCAGCTGGAGTCAGGTGCTGAGTCGGAAGCTGTACGACCCGAGCGTGACGGCCGCCATCGCGGAAGCGGAAGGTGACGCCGCCGCCAGTGACGACGTGCGCATCGTGTCGGTGGATCTGCAGGAGATGGCGCCGATCCCAGGCGTGGAGCTGATCCAGGGCGACATCACGTCCAAGAAGACGGCCGAGCAGATCATCTCGTACTTCAAGGGCAAGAAGGCGCAGGTGGTGGTGAGCGACGGCGCTCCGGACGTCACGGGCGTCCACGACATTGACGAGTTCGTGCAGGCGGAGCTGCTCGCGGCGGCGCTGAACATCACGACCCACGTGCTGGAGGAAGGCGGTTCGTTCGTGGCAAAGATCTTCCGGTGCCAGCAGTACGACCTGCTGGCGACGCAGCTCAAGGTGTTCTTCACGAACGTGTCGTGCTCGAAGCCGAAGAGCAGTCGCACGCAGAGCAACGAAGCGTTCGTGGTTTGCCAGGGCTTCAAGATGCCAGCGGGGTACACACCCGTGATGACATCGTACCTGCTCCCGCGCTACGGCCTCGACGAAGGAGAGCCGCACGACCCAGTGCTTGTGCCGTTCCTCACGTGCGGCGACTTGTCTGGATACGACGCGCTCCAGGAATTTGAATAGAATAGAGATGCAGTGTATGTATGGGAATGGAACAGAAACGAGTGGTTGACTCAGCAGCCTTGACACTTCGAGCATGTTGCTGTTGTAGGTTCAAGACACCTTCACGACCGACGCGATACGTACAATGGAGCAAGCGCACTCGACTGCGAGGACCAGAGCGTCCCGTTTCGCTGGGTACGAGTCCAACACATAAGCGTGAAGAACCTGCTTCTCAAGAGGTTCGTCGTCGCTGCCCATTGAGCGCGAATAGCCGGCAACCGGTACTACTCGTCGCTCCGACGGGTTCCATCCAAAGAGCTCGCATTGTGGATCCGCAAGTGAGCCGTTTATGCTTGACGCTTGGAGATTTGCGACCTGGAGCTTCTCGATCAAGGCTTCTTCGCTGTTTGTCTCGCAAGCGCCGAGTGCAGTCACCACTTTGAGCAGACAGTCCGCGAATGCCTGCACCACTTGCCTCAGCTGCCGGACGCCTCGGTTGTCGTGCCCTTGTTTCTTACCGACAGATGTCGGAGGTGGTCGCAGCAGCTCGGCTTTTTGGCGCAAGAGGGACGCGAGATGGATCTCCATGCAGCCAGCCCCGCGACTGCGTCTGGTCGCTCAGCAAGCGCCGCCAGTCTCTTCAGAGCCGTCTTCATGGTGTACGAAAGCTCCTCGAATGCGTACTTGTCTGGCGCTGAGAGTACGATTGTTGACACTGGACTGCATCGACCTCCTCCTGCTGCTGCTGATGATGATGATGAGGAGTCTGTTGTTGGACCGTGCGCAGAGCTCTCTCGATGGAGACGAGTGCACCTCTTCCCGCACATCTCGTGCGTTGTGATGAGAGACAGGAATCCGAACGACGACTGGTCCACACTCGCCAACTGCCAGTCTCCAAGCACAACCGCGCCGCTGAGTTGGTGAACAGCACCTGTATGCATACACACGACAGCGATTGAGCGAGTTCTCAATTCTATAACGACGTTGCATGCAAGCAAGCCCTCATCGTTGCCACTTACGGATGTGGTTGATCGATAGTCGGTCGAGCACGAACACGCTCTTCCCAGCCAAGTACAGTTGCAGGTACCGCGGGATGACCTTCTGCGACATCAGAGCTGTGACGCCGAGCCGGAGCAAGGTATCCCCAACGCTTCTCAACGCTTCCAGCTTGAACGCTTCTTTGGAGCTCGAGTGCTCCGTTGTCGTGTCGCCGCTGGGACTCTCGTCTCGTGAAGGATCGATCGTGATGTTGAACAGCGCCAGTTTTGCGTTCACTGCCGGCTTAGCGCGAGCCCTCGCGGCCATGGGAAGTCGAGGAAAACGAGTTCTTCCAGAACCGCGACTTGGATATCGACTTGAGACCCGGTTGGTAGAGAAAGCGCACGGGCATCGGCTCACTCGGGTTCCGTGCGATGTGGTCGTACATGGCTACGATCGCTCCTGTCGATCGGAATTCGCACTGGGCAATCCTCGTCGTCGAGGTAGTCCAAGCTCCACTGCAGCGCTAGTTGGAGACCTGCTCTTCAACAGCACAGTTAATTGCAACGGTGTCAGTGCCGACACGCTGCGGAGGTCTTGCTTGCTGTTTGCGATCGTACCTCTCACCACTGTTTGATGCGGCATCTCTGATAGCACCCCCTCTTGGATGGCGAGCTGCAGCCTGCAGACAGAGAGCCCATGCAACACCAATCAGCGCATGCATTCACTCCAAAACACGCACTAAGCCGTGCACCACCTCTTGCTGACAATCGTGAGAAAGAGCCCTGCGTCGGAATGGTTCCTCAACTGGCTGCGCAGGATCTGGAAGTACACGTTCGCGATCGGACAGTCGCCGACGCTGCGTACGCCGCATGTGATAGCCCTCAGTCAATCACGCGATCACGCCACTTTACAGATGCAAGCATGCATGCTGCTGGCACATGCAGATGACGTACGGAATACCTGACATGCTGGAAGAATCGGTCGGACGTGAGCACGAGCGCGTCCGCACAGAGCGAGCTCTTCTGGAGCAGCGTGGCGCGACCCAGCGGTCCGTAGCTGCGCGTGGCGAACGCCAGCAGCTCTCGGTTGGCTTGTGCGACACGGCGCTTCACGTCTGCGCGTCCGGTGAGCAGTGAGGGCAGCAGGTCCGTGTTGTCGCTCTCCATGAGTGCGATCAGCGAAAATGCGTCAATCATTGTGTCAGTCGATGTGCTTTTGATGGAGCTCTTGTTGCTTTTCGTGGAAAGATCGCAAAAAGACTGGGCGGATGATGCTGCGCCGACTCGTTGCTTGTGATTGGCTGGACGAAAATATGCTGTCAAATTTTCGTGTGTGATTGGCAGAAATCGAAAGAAACTGTCATGCCATGCGCGAGCAGCTTTTTCATAGTGAAAAGCAATGAAAAAAACGCACGCTTGTTGTTCTGACTCGACAAACAGAAGAGAGCTGGCAGATCACGGCGAGTCGAGACGAGACGAGTCTGAGCGACTAGCAGGAAGAAGCGCGCGCAGATTGACGACACCACTGGCCGCTTCCATTCAGATCCGTTCTCGCCCACTGGCGCGCACTCTTCCCGTCTGCATCTCACTCGGTCGATTGTCCTCCCTCTTGTCCTTCGTCCCTTAAGCTGCGCGTGAGCTTTGATCCGTGGAAGCCTGGAAGAAGACTTCGCGAGCGAGCAAGATGATCATGACGCGCGGCGTATCGATCGCCGTGATCAACTCGATCGTGAACGCGCTCTGCGACCCGCTGCGCAAGTACCTGACCAAGTTCATGGACCCGTTCACAGTGGTCGCGACGCGCGGGCTGATCCAGGCGCCGCTCTTCTGCCTCTGGGCGATGATCGAGACCGGCGGCAAGCTCCCGCAGCTCAACCACCTCTTCTGGACGTCCGTGTGCATCAGCGGCAGCATCAACATCGTCGCGAGCTACCTGTACAACCGCAGCATCCAGATCTCGACGCTCGCTGCGACCGTGCCGTTCCTGTCGTTCACACCGGCGTTCCTGATCATCGTCGCGTTCCTCGTGCTGGGCGAAGTGCCGACGTACTCGGGCGTGCTGGGCATCTCGATCGCGATGCTCGGCGGTTTCTGGCTGCAGGGAGCGAAGGACGCGTCGCTCGCGTCGAAGGACGACTTCCCGCTGGACGCGTCGAATGCGAGCAAAGGCTCGATGTACATGATCCTGGTCGCGTTCCTGTGGAGCATCTCGAACGCGTTTGACAAGATCGGCGTGCAGAACTCGACGCCGCTCGTCTACGGCGCGGCGATCCAAGTCGTTGTAGCCGTAGGCAGCTACATTCTGCAGAAGCTGCGCGTGGGCGGGGACGAGCTGTACACTCCGCTGGGCACTCCCATGCAGATCCCGTGGAAGTTCGTCGTCCTCGCGGGCGTCACGAGCGTCGTCTCGTATTATATTAACCTCGTCGCGACGCAGAGCCTCGATGTGTCGTACGTGATCGCCATCAAGCGGTCCGGCTGCATCTGGAGCGTCATCCTCGGGCGGGTACTCTTCCGCGAGAAGAACTTGCGCCAGAAGATCCCGAGCATCCTGCTCATGGTCCTCGGCGTCGTCTGTATCGTGTTAGGAAAAGAATGAGTAAGCGAATGCATGAACCGGACAGACAGGGTCAAGTGCGCATCGTAATAGGACAAGTGTGTGTTTGCTATATAAGCGCGTTCACTTCATGCGTCGATTCATATCGTCCCGATCGAACGTTTCTCGTCCGCATCGGATTGACACTCTTCCATTCGCTCGCTCTACCAATGCGAGCACAGAGAGAGGAGGAGGCTGAAGTGCAGCGCGCCATTTTTCCTTCATGCATACATGTAAAGCTATTGCTTTCTTCTTCTACTGGAACAACGCGTCCTGGGTCCACGCCTTGCCCTCAGGGGTCTCTAACCACGCCTCGGACTGCGAGATGTCGTCCTGGATCGCCTCGACAAGAGCTTCTAACGATGCGAAATCCTTCTCGGGGCGTAGGTAGCCCATGATCACGTACTTGAGCTTCGAGCCGTAAAAGTCCTCCTCGAACTTGTGCAGCAAGTGCGGCTCCACGGTCTTTTCCTGAACGACCCATAAAGACACGATAAACCACACAGCAACAAACAGAGCAACGTCAGCACGGGCACAAGCGACGCACTATAGCGACAGCATGCGCGCGAATAACACACGCGCACCTTGTTCTTGAAGTACGGGTTCCAGCCGATGCTCGCGACTGCCTTGAACGGACCCTTGCCGTCGACCGTGGCCCAACCGCAGTAGATCCCCGTGGGCAGCTCCTCCAGCTGCGCGCCAAGGTCCTTGCTCGAGAGGTTCGCGGTCGGGCACCCCAGCTGCTTGCCGCCGCGACCAAAGCCCTCCACGACGGTGGCCACGAGGCGGATCGGTTCGTTCAGCTCTTCCACAGTCATGCCTTGCTTGCTTCCGCTGTTGCTCGTTGCGCTTTGTGGGTTGTGTTTTGCGAGTTTGGAAAAAACTCTGAATCAAGAGGAGTGATTCTCTCTCTCTCGAACATTCTGTCTCCATTGAAGAGATCCGAGCCATTTGCTGTTTGGAGAAAATGTTTCTCGCCTCAACCCCAAATTGGCTCGAGTTCCTCGCAAAATGTTAGCGGCGTTATTGTCTCTATTTCTCTTCAAGAGATCCGAGCCATTTGCTGTTTCAACAAATGGATCTCATTTTAAATAATGAAAAATAAAAAATAAAAATGAATGATGACGGCATCGATACATGTTCGCGTCATCTCGCACGTGATTGGCAGAAAAAGAGATAATCAAGATATCTTGCTTTCAGTAGGAAGTTGTCTCGATTGTCGAACTCGGTAGCGACTTGGAGAATCGAGACAACTTCCTACTGAAAGCAAGATATCTGTCTCTTCACATCCATCACCTCTGACCATCGAGATCATTCTCAGAGCGTTCTCAGCGGAGGTCACTGCGACGAGGGACGAGGGACTGTGGCACCAAAAGGCACTCTTCCGAGCCATCCGGACTTCTGCACACACACATCAACCCAATCTGAAAAAAGAAAAAGAGAGTGGTGGATTGCAGCGTGTGAAGTGGTGGGAAGCAGATCTCAAGTGGACAAGAAGAAGCGCGCGTGGGAGCAGCGCGAGTGCGAGTAGCACCGCGAGAGCTACTGTACGTGACGAGAGCGACCACCAGTCCGTGCGAGGGGCGAACGACCAAGCGACCAGGGAGGTTTACCCAGCGAGCGAGTGGAGAGCGACGATGATGAGTGTGGTCAACGGCAGCAGCGCAAGCAACAGCCACGTGGGTTCCCCTTCCACCACCACTACCGCCATCACCAGCAGCAGCTCCGTCTCCAACGGACATGCTGCCGCATCCGCTTCGTTCGAGCAGAAGAGAGCGCGATCGCGACGCTCGAAGAAGAGCTCCGGCGCCGAGAGTGCGCGGGCGTCTCTTTCCGCGGACGCGCCGGCGTTCTCTCCGGCTTCGGCGCGCATAGGCGTGGCTGCCGCAGCGGACCAGTTTGTGCAGAAGAAGAAACCTGCGCGAAAGCCTGCAGGAGGTAGCGTCAGAGCCCAGCAGCAGTCAAAAGACAGTGAGACGTCGACGGCTAACAACGCGTCAGCCGAGGACGACAGTGACGAGATCGAGCAGTGCCTGCTGTGCGCGGACCCGATCAAGTTCCACGCGGTCGGCGAGTGCAACCACACTGGCATCTGCAGCAGGTGCTTTATGCGCATGCGCATGATCCTGAAGGACAAGGCGTGTCCGATGTGCAAGACCGTGCTGGACCGCGTGATCGTGAGCAAAGAGGAGCGCACGTTCGAGAGTTTCCAGCTCTGGGGGGACGCGCTCGGCTACGATTCGTTCCTCGACGAGCAGTCGGAGATGATCTTTTACGAGTGTCGCGCGCACTACGAAGCGATGCGAGCGCTCCGCGAGTTCAAGTGCCGCGTGAAGAAGTGCAAGGAGTCCAAGCACACGCTGAGTCAGCTCAAGGACCATCTACGACGCGACCATGGCGCAGAGTTTTGCGAGTTGTGCTTGAAGCACCAGCACTTCTTTGTGCAGGAGCAGCAGGTGTTCACAAAAGCAAGCATCAAGGCGCACAATGTCGGCCGCAATCGCTCGACGGGACCGAAGCAGTCTGGCAAGGACTTCCACCCGATGTGCCAGTTCTGCAAGAAGCGCTTTTACGGCGACGGCGAGCTCTTTGAGCACTTGGAGCGCGACCACTTCAAGTGCCACATCTGCAAAGTGGAGCACGAATATTTCCGCAACTAGTGCGTTTTCTGGTTGAGTTGTGTCTTGATGTGTGAGGCAAGCGACTGGATGTGCTAACCGATTGTCTGCGACTGTGTGTGTTTACGACTACAGTGCAAGCTTGGAGACGCATTTCAGAAGAGAGCACCACCTTTGCGAAGAGCCCAACTGGTACGTCTGTCTCTGCGCTGATGATCTCAGTTTGCGCTGTGTACGTATCGGTAGTGAACTTACTATCCTTGCTGCGATTTGTGTCTGCAGTCTCTCCAACCGCTACGTCGTGTTCCCGAATGATATCGAGTACCACGCGCACATGAGCTCCACTCACGGCGTGCGCGATCGCCTGCTCTTCAACTTCCAAGTCGCACGCGGCGGGGAGAACCCAATCGGAGGACGAGCAGAGCCTGCGTACGCAGATGATGCGCCAGAGTACTGGAACTACGACGCGGTTGAGCAAGTGGCGAACCCGCGCTCGCAGCTCGAGAGCGCGTTCCCAGCGCTCCCGACGCCGTCAGCGCCAGCGCCAGCTCCAGTGATCCCAGCGACTTTGGTGCGTGCAGCGACTCGCAGTGCTGCCGCAGCGCCACCGCGCTCTTCTGGCGCTGCGGCAGCGAATGGTCCGCCTCGAGGTCAAGCTGTGCGCAACCAGCGCATGGCTCAAGCGCTGGGACTCGCTCGTCCTGGACACGCGAACGGCGACATTGCCGCGTTTGAAGAGGAGATGAAGACGCCAAACTACCCAGAGCAACTGGTCGAGTGGGGAAAGCACAATGCTGGTTACCTGACTGTCGTGGAGCGCCGACTCGAGCGCATCGCGAACGACGCCAAGACCCACAGCGTCAGTCTGCGCATCATGCCGCCAGAAGAGGTGTGTTTTACGGTATATATCTGCCTTGTTGCTTTGCTCCACAGTCTGTAACTGACCCTGGGGAATGGTGTTGTTTTTGTGCAATGGCAGCGTGCTCTCATGCATGAGCTCGCGTCCTATTACGGCATCCCGTCCGAGTCGTTTGGCGAAGATCCGTATCGCCGCATCTCGTTCTTCAAGAAGGAGTCCGCGCGCATCCCGCACGTGACGCTGTCGTCGTTCATCCACGGCCGCGACCAGCAGAAGTTCGTAGCGTCGCGCCTCAGTTTCCTCCCACTGCGCCGTCCTGGAGGTGCGGGATCGCAGGCTGGTGGACCAGGTGCAGTTGCGGCTCCAGCCCCCGCTCCGCCTCGTCCAGTCGTGCGCGGCTGGGAAAAGATCGAGCCGCGAAAAGCGCCAGTGGTTCGCGATGCGTGGAGCGACGACGAAGAGGAAGAGGAAGGCTCCAGCGGACTCAAGGAGAACGATAACAGCAGCAACAGTGGAGAAGAGGACGAGGAACAAGAAGACGCGACCAAGATGAACACCCCGAACGACGTGGAGCGAACCCAAGGAGCCACTGGTTTGGAATCCGAGTTCGTGCTCACGTACATAGAAGACGAAGCCTAAAGTTGCTCTCCATATTGCATTCGATTTCTATAAAGCAGCAGGAAGCAACATTTGATCAATGTGTACGTAAATGCATGTCATTCGGTTTGGAATGGTGGCTGTGTTTGTTTGTGCTGTTGCTGGTGCTCTTTTGCTTTTTAGTGTGTAATGTGTAGGGAAACATCTATTCTCTCTCTCATAATGTATACTTTTTTTCTATTGTGTGGGGTTCTTCTGTCACTCTTCTTCTCACGCATCGTCAGCGACTTCGTCGGCGTTGAACGCCTCGTTGTTCGCAGCCCACGAAATGACCATCGCCGTGATGTTGTCCATGCTGCGCTTCTTGAGAGCCGACTCGACCAGCGCGTCCGCCGCAAACCGGAGCGCTTCCTTCGTCGTCGCACCGGACGCAGTCGGCAACGATTCTTTGAACTGGACCACTTTCTCGCGGACAAGCTGCGCCGCGTCTTCGTCGCTCAGTCGGTCCCACAGACCGTCGCTTGCAAACACGAGGAACTCGTCTTCACCGCCGACATCGATCACCTGGATGTCCGGCGTCACGGACACTAGTGGCGCCGAGCACGAAAGCGGGAGGTTGGTCTTCAAAGGGTGGTCCCCAAGCGAGCGACTGATAGCGAGACGCAGAGGGATCTCGTCATGAGCGACGCGCCAGCAGCCAGAGAAGATGACCTTGCCGCCAGCTTCCTCAACGCGCCTGGTCTCTTCGTCCAAATCTGGTTTGTGATCCACCGAAACGCGAACAACTTCGTCGTCAGCCTTCGACCAGACGCCACGGGAATCGCCGAGGTTGGCGATGAACAGTTTCCCACCGACAAGCAAACCGAGCAGCACGGTCGAGCCGTCGCGCTTGTTCTTGCTCATGGTGATCTCGAGCACTTCGTCGTCCAGGGCTGCAAACGCTTCGCACATCAGCAGCTGGATCTTGGAAATGTCATCGTCGCTCAGCTTCTCCTGCTTCGTGCGACGACTGACGTCACGCAGGAATTCGTCCGTGCCCAGTAACTCTCTGAACCGAGTGGTCGCATAGTCAGCTGCCATCGCACCGTTGTGACCGTCGTACACAGCCAGCAGACTAGGCGAGCAGTCTGGATCGTCCAAGCCGTCAAACAAGCGTTCAACGACGGAGAAGCGGTCTTCCATGTACGCTCTCGCTCCCTGCGCTGCCGCAACACCGACCTGAACGCGCATCTTGGACGCAGCGTCCACTCGTCTATCGTTGTTGGCGCTGTTCACGAGGCTTCCAGAGCGGTCAGTGCAGCTGCTGCTCACGTTCGTCCCGCTGTGGCAGATGCTCGTAAACTCAAAGCATCGCGCTTCCTCCGGTTGCTCCGCGTGGAACTTCTTGAGCGCGTTCTCAATCACGTTCGCCTTCTCTTTCTTTTTCTCCTTGCTCTTGCTGGAGCAACGCTTCGATGGCGTCACGCGCACGTCACGCGGCTTCTTCACACTGCTGCCAGTGTTGTTGCGTTTGCGCACCGTGTTGTGCTTCTCAGCCAGATCGATGCTCGCACGAAAGCTCTCGACGCTCAGATGGTCAGCTGTAGGTCGCCACCACCACCATGAGAGAGGACATCATAACCGCGTGAGATCGCATGATACAAACACACGCAATCGGATGCGATGATCGACTGTGGTGCTTACCGCTCGTGATGCTCGACATCGAGTGCGATCGCTTGCGCTTCACTGCATTCGGCGAGATCTGGAAAATCGTCTTTGGGCACTTCTTCGCGAGCGTCTTGAACGTCCTGTATGAGACATGCACCGCAGAGGACGACGACGCAGCAACTGCTTCACCACCCACAGCAACAGCAGCAGGAGCATCGCTTTTCGCTGCGGCTGCATCGTCGTAGCGGAAATCCATCATCTCGAGCGCGCGCGACACCTGGCGCTGCAGCAGCGCGCTTCCTTTCGCGGGCGGCGACGATGGCGTCGACAGCGAGTCTGCAACTGCAGGCACCGCCACTGAGGTGTAGCTTTCTTCCATGCTTTCTCTCTTCCTGCCGCTTGCGCGCTCGAAAGAAAGGTTGCTTTTAAAAAAGCAAATGGCAAATGGAAACCGATCGAACGGGCGTTTCCGACACGATCCACTCGGGAAAACAAAAACAAAAACTGGCTGGATGCGCTTGAATGCGGTGGGACAATTGACCACAGACGAGCACACAAAGCGCGCGGACAAGAAGACGCACACAGCAAGCAGCGGCTCAGTCGGTCGCACTCGGGAGCGAGCGATATGTAGCGCACTACTGCGGGTCGTGTGTGTGTTGTGGTGGCGGTCGGAGGCTGTCAAATGCGCACTGCACTGCTGGCGCTTCACTCGCTCTCGTCGACTTGCGTGGAAAAGGCGCGCTTTCGTGATCGATGTGAGCGTTCTGAGGCAAAAAGAGAAGTGAAGCGTCATGAGAGTGCGTCTTTCTATCCTGTGCTGCTGCTGAGGATTCATAGTGCCGAAAGCGAGGGAGCGAAAAGGGGAGTGCTGTCACTGGCTGTTTTGCCTACAGTATGCTGTTGAACAGACGACGATAAAAGCTTGTTGCTTGTTTGGCGCGCACACGCAGGTTTTCGACGACACCAAAGTTCTGAGCGCTGCAAGACAGCGTTCTGGATGCATCCTCGGATCTCGTCCTGACTGAAAACTGTCGAGAGCGGGTCGCGAAAAAGTCAGAAGGCGTCACTAATACCCACACGCTGACAACCAGATATTGCGAGTGTGGTTTCTTCACGTCTCAACTTGATACACCTGATAGACATGCCATTCGTTTCGTTGGTTGTCGTTCCAGGGTCTCCACGACACCACACACCACAGCATGCACGCACGAGTTATCAAACAGGCAAAATGCTTTATGAACTGAACTACCTTACTATATAAAACAACGCTTTCCCTCACTCATTCTATGTGATACCTTCTCTTCGCTATGCGTCCGAGCATGAACGCTTCACGAAGCGAATAGTGTGCATTTTACACCACTCCCTCGGGGCTTCGCTTGGTCACTGGGGACTCGATGGGAGACCCGTTCACGGTATGGCTCTCGCGCACCGTGCCGCTCAAGCCGGGGCTGTTCATACTCGCGTCGACATCCTCGCTGCTGCTGGTGTGCGAGAGGCTGCTGGTGCGACTGCCAGTCTCCGGGTCAAAGTTGAGCTTGTCGACCACGTCCTGAGGATCGGTTGACGGGATCAGGAACAGGAACAGGATCGGAGTCACCTTGAGCACGCTTCGGAACACGATCGCGAGCCACAAATTCTCAAACGAGTCCTTCGAGATGCCGAGCGACGAGCAGATGATCGCACCCCAGAACTCGCTCACGCTGTACGAGAAGTTGGAGATCGACATGAGCAGCGCAAAGAGCGTGCCTTCGACACCTTTCGGACAGAGCTTCGCGCAGAGCACGAGCACGGGCATGGTCTTGAGGCGGCTGATCACGTCGGCGATCACGGCGTCGCCGAGCACAAAAGCTTTGTCTGGGATGCCCATCTTCAGGTTCGCGCGCGTGACGAGGATGACATCGAGCATTGACACGAGCGCGAGACTCAGCTGCGCGATCAAAAAGATGCGGCGGAACGACACGTCCTTGAAGAACGCGTTGTAGATGAGCGTGCCAATCAGCAAAAACACAAACCCGAACGCCGAGACCGTGCCGAGGAACTCGGGCGTGAACTTGAGCACGTCGGTCGAGAAGTAGAAGAACACCTGCGAGTACCCGGGGCTGATCGCGCCAGAGAGGAACACCCACAGCGCGCACTTCCAGATCACCGGCGTCATGATCGCGCCTTTCAACTGTCTAAACTGGCGCTTCGCGGACGACTTGAAGTTCTTGCGGCTCGTACTCGACTTTGGCTCTTTCATCATCGCTGAAAACATGAGGATCACGGACGGTCCCGCCGCAGCGAAGAAGAACACGCCGCGAACGCCAAGCTGGTGGGTCGCCGGCCCGGACAAAAACGACCCGAGCACGCCACCAATCGACATGGACATCCACGAGACGGACTGCAAGTCGTTTGCACCATATTTCGGGTCCAGGCGAGACATCTCCACGACGCGCGCGTCGATCACCACATCAATCACAGCGGCTGACAGGCTGCTCACCACCAGAACGCAGACCGCGCCAAGCGGAGTCGTGATGCCGTCGGGAATAGAAAGCGCCAGGCATGCGAGACCTCCAAGCGTGCTGAAGAGGATCATGTACGATTTCCGGTGGTAGCCGAAAAACGGCAAGCTGTCCGAGATGATGCCGTAGATCGGCTTGATCCCCCACGGGAACATCATCAGCGTCATGAGCGTCTGCGAATCTGCCGGCTGGAGCTTCAGGTTGTCTTTGAAGAAGTAGTTGATCGCGAGCGCACTGAAGCTGTTGAACCCTTGCACGGCGTACACGACGCATACGAGGACCAGGAACGACGTGCCGAACGTCTGACGCACACGCCGAACCCAGCGCCGCAGTTGCTGGAATTTGGACAGCTTCGACTCGTCATCGACGCTTCCTGCGCTTGGCGATGAGCCCGTACGATCCAAGTTGTCGTAGTCTGCGCCATCGTCGCAGTCGCTCCCTTTGCTCGTCATCACGCCGTTCGCCGCCATCTTCTTCTTCTCCAACTGAGCCAAGCTGCTGTCAGATCGCTGAAGCAGCTTCTCGTTGTCCACTGTGCGCGCATCTGGTTGGCAAGGACACGACAGCACATACCGCACGAGCAGCAGATGGGATAGAGTCATTAAACCGCATGCAGAGGAAAGGGGGGAGACGCATCACTGAACGGATGAGAAGGTATTGTCTTTACCTGGCGCCGCATGGTGAGCTGCCTCCACTGTGTCTGTGGTGGCTCCATTGCCGCTGTCGCGAGAGCTGTTGTCGGTGGCCGAGTCCAGCACCGCTGCGCCTCGGGGCGAGGGCGAGTGGCTCTCCGGGTCGTGGGCGAGTCGCGGCAAGCGCTTGCGCGTGGACAGGGGCGAGTCGTGCTCCTGCATCATCGCAGTCGAGTCCAGAAGAGCGAGCGAGCGAGCAGTCACTCACTTGCGCTGTTCACCCAACAACAACACGCGTCCTTCTTATTATTGTATGCCTTTTTCAGCTTCCTTCGACTAAATACGCAAGAGAGCCAGAGAAGACATCGGGTGTCGAAACGAGTCAAAGAGAGTCCATCCCAAAAAACAAACCAAAAGTATCCGTACGAGTTATTTGAGGTTTTATCCCACAGATCCAGCAAAAACCGCAAAAACGCGACACAGACACTTTTGTCTCTGATTGACACAAGTCGAAACGAGTCGAGTCGGGTCATCACAAATGCGTAATTACGTTGCACTTCAACACACATTTCGTAAAAACAAACCAAAAAGCGATTCTGCGTTTTGCTGTTGCTTCTGCACTCTGAACAAGCGAGGCGAAAATGGATGCGGACAGACTGGAAGAAGACGCTCAGCGCATCGTCGCTGCTGATGACGACGACGAGGAGGTGCGTGGTGTTTGGTGCTCTCAATGCAAGAGGTCGCGCTCAGCTCTGTGTGCACTGTGTGTGTTGCTCACTTTCTCTATCTCTTTATCTGTTCGTACGGCGGCGAAGGTGGAGCTGTTTTCCGCCGAGTCGCTGAGCACACCGGCAAGCGTCGGCAGCTTGCAGAGCGCAATGAGGTATGGTCCCAATGCAAGTAGTACTTCTGTTGCGGCTGTCTTGTGTGTGCGGTGCACACCTACTGAATGATGCACGCTTTGTTCGTTTCTTCTTCCTGAAACAATTGTACAGTGAAAAGCTCTCGCTGAGTCCTCGTCGCTGCATCTCGAAAGAGCTCTTGGACCAAATGCCGATGCTCTCTGTCAGTGTAAGTTTACCCGCGAGGTGTGCATCACAAAGAGTGCGGCTGGATAGTGAAGTTCCCAAGAAGGTCGTATCGATGATTTAGTATGCTGTTTTGTTCGGATGGATGGACAGACGCGATACCATGAAGTGACGATCTCCAAGCCGTTCACGGTGTTCCACCTCATGCAGCTCATCGAAAAGTCGATTCAAGTTGGTGCCCTATTCTCACCGAAGCTTTACGTCCCGAAAGAAATCTGGTACGCGTGGAGGTTTACTGTGCTGTCGATTGGTCTGGCAAGTCCTTGGTAGTGACACTGTGTGTTTGTTGGAGCGACTGAATAGGCAACAAGACCGAGTACGAATCGCAAGCGTTCCATTGAAAGTCGAGGTGTTTCAGCAATTGAAGCATGGCTTGGAGAAAACGAGCGTACGTCGCGTTAGTTCGAAAAGGTTGTGCTCACTTCCGTTTTCTAACAAAAGTGTGGTTTGCTGTGTAGATGGCGCTCCCATTGACTTCAGGGACTGCGAACGCATCATTCATTAAGGAGCTTGATACGTTGCTGGAGCTGTCGAAAGCAATACGCCTCAACCTGCTTCGCGCCTTTCCGTTTCTCCCTGCTGATAAAATTGCTCAAGCCCCTCCTGCTGCCAAGGTGCGGCTGTTTTGCATTTGCCTGTTTGAGCGATTGACGTGAACGTGTGGATCCTGATGGACTGTGTGTTGTTTAAACAACTACGAAACGCTGCAATTGCGATTAGGCGGAGCAGACTTCCCCGGGATCTCAGGGTGCAGGCGCAGGTGCTGGTGTTGCGATCGGAAAGCTCACCAATTTAGCCTTCGGGTTTGGACGAATGGTGAAGAAACAAGCCATCGCCGCGGTTGAGCGAGTTGGAGCTGCTCAACCTGTCGCTGTGTGCGTAGACTTGGATACAGTATTGATCTCAGCTCGTGCTATTCGACAAAAAGGGCTAACTTGTTGTTCCTGTGTGTATGCAGATCATTTGACGAGCTGGAAGAGTACGCTGCCACTCTCTCTGTGTTGTTCAACTCGACGCGAAGTATTGGTATGTCCAATCGTGAAGCGTTGTATCAGTAACACTGGCAGATGCCAGACAAGGCTAATCCTGTGGCTGTTGTGATGGCAACACAGAAAACTTGATCGGGCTGTCAGCGGGAGCCGATGGTGGCCAGCAGCAAGTTAACGAGCACAAAGCCGTCGCAGAGGTGGATCCGGTGGCGTTGGACAAGCTAAAAGAATTAGGTATAGTTTTCGACTCCGGTCTCGAAGCCACTCTTGCTCAGTGCGGCTGACTTTTATCTTTGTTTGTGTCGCAGCAATCTTCTTGGACGAAGTTGTCGTTGAGTTGGTGATGCGCGATATCCACATCCTCTTGGAAGCGTATCTGCGACGAACGACGCGTTTCTTCGGCGAATTCACGATTGAGCATGCTGTGATGAAGCACCACCACTCATCCATTTCAGCCTAGCGTCTCGATGTTATGACCGAAGGGACACACCCACGTGTGCTCGAATCTCATGTTGGCATTGCAACAATGGCAAACATCACATGCATATACTTTTAACCCGCGCCTTTCAAGCTGCGCGCTGAAAAATCGAGCCGCAAAGCGAGCGCATTGTTTCCAAAGCTGTTTGCTTGGAAATCTGATAATATTTGTTATTTTCGATTTGTGATGCAGGACGTCGAGCATGACCCAGCAGCTATTTCAAGCGAATGAGACAACGAGGGTCGATTGTTCCTGCTGCTCGCTCTATTTGCCATTGAGGCGACCGAAGTATGGCGGGGGTG
>JAASFO010000044.1:0-54263 GCA_023333815.1 Globisporangium recalcitrans
GAGAGAGAGAGAGAGAGAGAGAGAGCGACCGTGGATCTGGATCTGGGTCATCAGCAATACAGGGGCGTCTCTGTGCAGGTTCGGTGGATGACACGGTGCTGTGGTGTTGCCCGCTCTCTTTGGTCTCTGAGGCAAAACGCTGCAAGTGTCCATCGGCTATTGCGGCCATTCCCCTCCTTGGATTCAAGAGTCGGAGCGAGAGAGCACCTTGACCATCCATGTCTGCTTTGCTTTGCGCGTTGAGTTGAGTCTTCCTCCTTTACAAGAAGAGAGATAGCAAATCATGAACCTCTGAGAATTGCCTTCGTGTTTCCCATCCATAACTCTGTACACAAACGAGCCAGACAAGCTATTACAGGTCAGGGATACAGTGGGGAAAATGCCACTTGGCAGTACTTTTCGAACCAGATGAACTGAGATAATCAGAATGCTTCACGCTGCTCAGCATCCCATTCGCCTTGTTTCTGCACGTGCTATGGCAGAAAACAGCATGGACCTCTTCGCTTCCATTACACGCGCACGTCGGACTTGATATCGTTTAGTGATCGGACGCTCTGTGCCCAGGGGTGGCGTGGCGCGCACAAGGACGCGCCATTTTGCCATGCAGTGCAGTGAGATCTGAGCTGAGCTTTCCTGTCAGAACGCTTGACCTGCTCTTTTCCGTTCATTCATCTGTCAGCCTTCGTCCGATCGTTCCTCACAGCGAAGCGCATTCAATAACTCAAGAGCTCAATTGCGATTCTCCATTTGTCCTCCCACTATAGACTCTCTCCAGGTATGAAGTTCCCGCTGGCCGAGCGGCTCGTGCCGAACCTGTCGCTCTCGGACTCGGAGCGCGAGCACTACGAGAAGATGGCGCACGCGCTCGTGGAGGACACGATCGCGCAGTACGACGAGTTCAACGACGTGTACCACCGGCAGGTGAACAGGGAGCAGTGGAAGACCGTCAAGCGGCGCGAGCACCTCACGGTCTACAAGGAGCGCAGGATCGCGCGGCCCCAGGTCATGCTCGAGCAGCAGCAGCGACTGAACGCGCACGCTCAGGCTCGCTCCATATCAGCATATAGCACGACGAGCGCTTCGAATAATCAGATGTCGCTGTCGACACGCACGCCGTTCGCGTCGACCACGAAGTGGACGGTGCCGACGCTGTTCATGGCCGGCACGATCGTGGGGACCCTGGACGACGTCATGTACGGCGTCGCGACCTTCGACGCGCCATCGATGCTGCTCAAGACGACGTACACGCACGACGAGCTCGCCGACGGCGAGATCCTGAACGAGATCCACGGTCCGACTGGCGAGGACCCGTTCCGGCACCTGGGGATCCGGTGGATCGTCAAGGGGAACCCGACGGCGGTGAGCAAGATCGTGCGACCGCGGGACCTCGTGTTCCTCGAGTCCACGGGTATCCGGACTGAAACCTCGTGGAAGGATGGCGAGCGCATTGGGTACCACCTCATGCACTCGCTCGACTTGCCCGGGTACGGTCCACTGCAGCAGCGCAGCGTCAGGGAGATCTTGAGGGGAAGGGTGTCGTCCTGCATCGTGTTCAAGCAGCTCGCGAACGGCACGGTGGACGTGTACATGAAGGCGAACTTCGAGCCGAACGGCAAGGTGACTGAGCCCGTGGCCGTGCTCTCGGCCGCGAACGGACTCATCTACTGCTGGCGCTCGGTGTTCTGCGCGCAGCACAAGAAGCTCGCGTGGCTGCTCCGGAAGAAACAAAGATGGAGCGGTGGTGGAGAGTCAGTCCTAGGCTCACGCTCAAACTCACGCTCGGTCCCAAGCTCAGACGCGAGTGCTGCTACTTTTTCGGTTGATACCCTGCAGAGTACGGCGAACAAGAAGAAGAAGGCTTCTTCGTGCAACACGTGCGGCAAGTCGTCGCGCGCATACCGCCAGATGACCTCCTGTCCGCTCTGCCAAGAGCTCATGTGCTCCACGTGCCGCGTCGCCAAGAAGATCAGCTACGTGGGCAACCGAGAGCAGAAGCAGATCCTGCAGCGCGTCGTGCCGTTCTGCAAGAGCTGTCTCTCGAGCGCGACCAAGCTGAGCGCGTTCGCCGTCGCCAAGGACGAGGTGCTCTCGGGCATGTGGACGTCCACCACCACGCGAGGCGACCGAGCGCTGACGAACATCTCCGCGTCGCTCTTTGAAGACGCGCAGTCTCCGATCGAGTTCCTGAGCCAGTCCAAGATCAACACGAGCTTCTCGAGCAACGGATCGCGAGCCGAGCTGGTGTCCCTCGAGCGCAGCGAGTCCATCGCCGAGTCTGATGCGAGTGACAGTGCGAGCTCGACAAAGTCGTGGGAGTACACCGAGCCAACGAACTCGTCGATGGCGTCGATCTCGGGTTCGTTTATCGGATCGGAGGTGAGCGAGTACAGTGAGTGCGAAGAAACTGTAGACGAGCTGTACCTTCCAATGAAGAAGCGAGCAGCGAGCGTCGTCGCCCAAGCAGCGGCTGCAATGCCCCAGGAGCAGACGCGGCTGTACCAGCAGATCGCGCAGCTCCGCAGTGCGGCCGAGAGCATCTACCAGATCACGATGAGCACCACGGCAATGCACATCGCGAGCAGCAGCAGCAGCTCGACGGCTTCGCTGGCAAATCCAGTGAATGGTAGTAGGAGCAGTCGGAATAGCCGAGAGGTTGCTTCCTTCCAGGGCTAACATGATGGTGATACTGCACAGTGAGTGGCATTGCCCTTGATAATTAAACTTCGCATCAGGTATCCAATACTTCGCACTCCAACAACACCCGAATCAAGCCCTCTCCCCTCCCAACCTCTCTGGTTGCCGCTTGTTGTGCGCGATTGATAGACTGCAGCATGTCTTCATACCTGGAAAACTGACAAGCGCACTCAAACCGTGAAGACGTAAAGTTGCCCGCAGCGTCTTGTGTGTCTCTCCGGTGTTCTGTTCATTTCATCGAGCTGGCAGGAGGCTTTCTGGCCATATCAGTAGACGAAGAGCTCCCTTCAGTACCTACAAGAACGGAAGGGAGGAGGAGCACCCATCAGTCGAGTGAGGGAGGGCGACATTCGGCTCGTCCAACGCTTCAGTGCCACGCAAGAACTATCACACACCTCAAGGGTCTCTGTACGGTGTTGTTCTGGTCACGCCCTTGGTGTTTGCTTTGACTTCGGCAATCCATACCAGCCTGACACACACACCCACAACTGAAAGCAACCAGAACATGAGAGAGAGAGAGAGAGGTCCCTCGCTCGCTCACTTCGCCACCTCGAAACGACAGAGAGAGCGCGTCTGTGCTGGTGGTGGCTGCAGAATCGCGATTGCACATGTTAAATGACGCAAGGGACCTTGACGTCAACTAAACCTTTTGCTGTGATGGGCTGACTGAAGGAAGAGAAAAAGATCACCCCTCGTTGTGCTGATGGAGCTGATTGTTGACTGTAGCTCTTCGCTCGCTCTCTCTCTCTCATCAATTCGCTTAACGTTGAAGTCGTCTTGGTGCGTGTGACTGTGAGGTGGTTGGCCAGCGCATGGTGGTCTGAGCCACGCGCGGTCACGAGCGTGAACAAGGGATCAGGAGGAGGGACCGAGACGAGAGGAGCGACTCGACACGCACAATCGACAACCGCCGTCAGTTAGTCAGTCTTCCTGAATGAGGAGGGAAACTGCTGATATAGATCCAGAGACCACTCGATCGAGAGATCGAGTGATCGTCTCAGATCGGATCAGGAAGTGAGCGGGTCGACTGGAGGACTTGATGGGAGCCCACTGTCCAAATACACAGTACATTACTCACAGAGCTAGCTGCATGGGAAGGAAGGATGAAACGAAGTGAGGCTCTGGTGGTCGCTGTCCGCTGTCGGCGCCGAAGCGAGTGGATGGCGATCCGTCCAGTGAGGACGTGAAGAAAACGTTTAGGTGTCAATGAGTGTGTCAGAGAGGAAGAGTGGCTCGCTCTTAAGACAGTGCACTGGATTTTGATTCCATGTGGCACAATATTACGTCTGTAAGATGCATTCTGGCTTCTCCGCTTCTTGGTGTGTTTGCGGATTTCTCTGATCACACCAGTATGTCAAATATATGAATGCAGTCGGGTGTTCTACCAGAGAGGGAATAGCGAACTGGCTTCTCAAGGAAGTCAGCACTTTGTGTCCGTTCTATGTACGCAATCTGAGATACATACACTTTTTGAGGAACCGCCTGTCTGCCAGTCTATCCGATCCGATTGATCTAATTGATCTGATTGATCCGATTGATCCGATCGATTGGCTCGGCTCTCATCAACAAGTCGAGAGAGCAACGGGGGAGCCTGCATCGATTATGAGGAGATCGGGAGGCATGAAAGAGTGGAGAGGCTCTTGCAGGATCTGTGAGGTGTGAGGCAGTCGTCTTGAAGTAAAAGCTGCCTTTGGGGACAATCATCCCCTACACACACACACACACAGGAAATCGAATTATAGAGAGACACTCAGCAGTGAGACTCTCTGAGAGCCACTCCAGCAAGCCACACTTACTTATGTTCCCTCCACTTCGCTTGAGATCTCGTCCCACAGTTTGCCATCCGACCCGCCACCTCACCTCAATCAAATGGTGTGTGTCATGTGGATATCGACGACACCCATCGGGATGTGGCTGCCTCGAGCGAAGCTCCGGATTGTTTCAGCGCGCATGCACGAACGTTCGGAGCGAGACTCATCAGGATCTCCATTTACGCCTGTCCAGTCAAAATCACTTGATCATCGACTGGCGGAGCGTCGCATACAATAACAACACTGTGTCGTAAGGATGGATGGATAGATGGACGCAACATGAGCCCAAGACCTTCGATAAGCGATCAGGCTCGCGCAGAATGCAATCGGCCGTTGACTCCTCATCGTTTCAGGAGTCAAGTGAACCAACTAACTTGCGAGAAAGCCGCATGGCCATCCTGATGGCATCAAGAGCCATTCTACAGTAACTAGTCGAAGGAAGATGCGACCAGCAAACAAATGTGTTCATCAGCATGAGCGAAAGTGATGCGGTCTGCTTGATGTATGGGCACGCGCCTGTCGACGACGAGCAGCAGAGACGGCGACGAAAGAAGAAGACCGAGAAGACCGCGGAGAACGTTCGGGCTGATTTCTCCCCACCCATCCGTTTTCCCATTTCCTTCTCTCTCACAAGTTCCTGCGGTGTGTCTGTATTTGTTCAGCACTTGCTTCCCAACTCTGAGGATTTGCTCCATCGCCACCTCCAGTCGTTCATTTACAGTTCATCATGAGTGCGAACGCGTGTGTAGCGCTTGGAGCACCGCCTCCTCGTTCTGAGAGTCGACGACCTCAGCGGGAAAGCGCAGGTATCGCAGCAGAGCGCCTCGACTTGCGCGAACACGCCAGACCTCTTTGCCATTGCGGTTGGTGGGGAGGGAGGGGAAGAGGGGATTTACTGTGGGTATTCAGCCAGCGCTTTCAAAATGCCTAATGCGAGTTAGTGCTGTTTGGGCAGCTCAAAGAGGACGTGATCTGTGGATAGGGATACAGAACCTATCTGCATGCATGCACAACGTGTCTACCAGCATCCAAAAAGACGAGTCATAAGGAAAGCCGAACCAGGGATCTCACTCTTCAGCATTGCTGCGCCAAAGCTGAATCCCGATGACCTCACACAGCATTTGATCTCGCATGGATGCTGGCTGCGGACATACTTTCAGTGTTGTGCAGTCTCCAGTCGGTCACAAGATGCTGGAAAAAGGAAGCAAACAAAGTCACATGTCGTCGCTTTATGCCTGTAGAGAGGACCTCCACCAGGAGACACAACGTGATGATGATGATCCCACCCTCGCGCGAAGTGGCACGCTGCAATCGCACGAAAGCGCTTCAACTTGGGTCGGCGCTTTGCACAAATGAACCGGAGGCTTGGGCTTTCTGGACCGCCACGGCCCACCACGGTCGCGTCGTTGCGGTCGTTCCGCCCAAAGACAAGCCTGAGAGTGGACTTTGTCTCCCAAGCGCCGTACATCCGACACATCGCACGCATGCGGCGGCGCTTCAACAACTGAGTGTCCCTGGATTGTCGAGCCCGTGTCGTTTCGCAGGTGCATCCATTCCATTCGTTGCCCTTGTGGTTCGGAACTCGCCACTGGCTGTCTGTGGAGACGCAATCAAAAATCGGAAGAACGGGTTCAGGAGCACAGTAGCACCTACTGCGTTCTCTATCCACCGACAGGATCGACGCACGCCACTCACCACTTTACTGGAATATTAACCCCGACCGACGCACACACTTCATTAGAGTTCTGCAGGTGTGGTGCGTGTCTCTTCTGAGCAGCGTCTGCCTGCCTACTGTGCGTCCGCATTGCGTTTGTTTGTTTGCCAGCGTCGTCGTTTGGTTGTCTCTCGCTTGCCCACACACGTACTCGAAGCAGCAACAGTGTTCGCTCACTCTTTGCTGGCGTCGAACGAACCCACTGACTGGCTGACTGCGCGCACTCGCCTGTTCGCTTGCTTGTGCATACGTACGTCAGGATCGGCTGGCTGCCCGTTCATTGTCGTATTTGTCGTTGTCTGCGTTTGTTGTTGTCTGTTGTTTGTGGCGCGTGCATTCGACTCGGCGATCTCCAGCGCCGCCAGAGCAAACAGCAACACAAGCAAGCACACGCGGTTCCTATTACCAGAAGGAGAAAAAAACACACACACACATACACATGAAGTTCCCGACGACCGAGCGCCTGCTGCCGGAGCTCGCGCTTTCGAGCTCGGAGAGCGACCACTACCGCCTCAAGGCCAAGGTGCTCGTGGAGGACGCCATCGCGCAGTACGAGACCTACGCGCGCGTGCACCAGCGACGGATCAGCCGCGCGCAGTGGAAAGTCATCAAGAAGCGCGAGAACCTCGTCGTGTACAAGGAGCGGAAGCAGTCCCGACGGCACCAGAACCAGCAGAACAACAACGTGGAGGTGGAGGTGGACGAGGATGAGCGGGACGCAGCGTTTCTCGAGCCCATGCTCACGCCCTCGACCGTGCGCTCGACTATGTCGCCGTTCCCGACATACGCTCAGGGCTTCGTGCCGACGTCGAGTCTTGGAGCGGACGAGTGGAAGCTGCCGACCTTGCTCATGGTCGGCTCGATTGTCGGGACCCTGGACGACGTCATGTACGGCGTCGCGACGTTCGACGCGCCGTCCATGCTGCTCAAGACGATGTACACGCACGACGAGCTCATCGACGGCGAGATCCTGAGCCAGATCTGCGGACCAACACCGGAGGACCCGTTCCAGTTTGTCGGCATCAAGTGGATCGTCAAGGGGAATCCAGCGGGCTACAAGTCGCTCGTGCGACCGCGGGACCTCGTGTTCCTCGAGTCCACGGGCATCGAGACTCGGTGGAACGGCGACCGGTACGGGTTCCACCTGATGCATTCCTTGGAGGAGTTCCCGAGCTGCGGGCCGCTCAAGAGCAAGTCGGTGCTGCGCGGCAAGATCCAGTCCTGCGTGGTCTACAAGCCGCTCTCGAACGGCACGGTGGACGTGTACATGAAGGCGAACTTTGAGCCGAACGGGAGCGTCCGCGAGTCTGTCGCGCTCATCTCGGCGGCGAACGGTCTGAGCTACTGCTGGCGCTCGGTCGTGTGCGCAGAGGGCAAGAAGCTCGCGTGGATGCTCGCGCAGACCCAGGAGAAGGCGAGGAACAACGAGGCGCTGTCACCAGCAACAGATCCAAGAGCTACGTCACTAGATCCAAGAGCCACGACAACGAGTAGAGCCACGACCACGACGAGAGCAACCACCACCACCGCCGCCACCAGGAGCAGTCGGCGCGAGAAGAAGGAGAAGACCAAGAACGTGTGCTGCGGCGTGTGCAGAAAGAGCGCGAACGCGTTCCGCCACATGTCGACGTGCGAGCTCTGTCTCGGCCCCATGTGCTCGCGCTGCAAAGTGGCCAAGAAGCTGCGCTGCATCGGCACGAACTGGCGCAAGGAGATCACGCAGCGAGAGATGCTGCTCTGCAAAAGCTGCGTGTCGAAAGCCACCAAGAGCGACACTTTCCAGATCGCGCGCGACGAAGTGCTCTCGGGGAGATGGGAGCTCGAGCCCGACATCTCGATCATGCCGATGCCGTCGCGGAGCAGCAGCCAGGAGGAGCGCAAGCAATCGGAGAAGCGCGACTCGGAGGCGCTCGCGTTCGACCGGACGCTGAAGCTCAGCATCGCGCGCATGGACTCCCGGAACGACACGGAGTCGAGCTACCCCGAGTCGTTCCCGATCGCGAGCCACCTCTGGCCGAGCTCCTACGACTCGGAGGCCGAAGAGCTCGACCAGGAGTACTACTTTGACGAGCAGGGACGCGCTTCCGAGGTGCCGCGGTCGTCGACCAACAGCTCGGTGCGCCAGTCCAACTTTGTTGTCGATGTTGGCGGCACCTCGGAGGTCGAGGTGGGCGAGTTCCGCTACTCGTCGAGAGTGACGAACTTCATCGACCTCACAGGCTCCGAGTATTCGAGCACGGGGAGCTTCTCCGAGTACCCGGCGTCCCGGCAGTCGTCGTCCGCGTCGTCGACGCACTCTCGTTCTTCCCAGCGTCCCATGGTGCCGCCAATAGAACTGTACCCGGTGGCTTCCCAGCCGTCGACTTTCCAGGAACAACTGGAACAGCAGCAGCAACATCAGCAGCAGCAGGCTATACCGTTAGCGCAGCCAGGGCTGGAGGCGGAGCGTCGCCTGAGCCACCAGCAGTTCCTCTTCCAGCAAATCACGCAGCTGCGGGACGCGGCCGAGCACGTGTACCAGATCACCAAGCACAACAGCGAGGTGCACGCGAGCCACTCGACCCAGGTGTGGCCCAGTGTACGATAAGAAGACGCCAAGAAGGGCTTCTCTTCGATCATGAAGAAGAGAGAGTCAGAGCCCAGGGACCTGAAGTTATAAGCCGCTTTGGTCAAGAATCGGATCCGAGCGAAGGATCTGGAGCGGGGTTGCTGGGGAGCGAACCCAGCGAGGAACCCCCAGAGCGGCATGCATGTTGAAGGACGTAGAGCTTAGATGAATTTTGCATTTGCATGTGATAGAAAGGATAGATAGAGAGATAGATAGAGAGGAGGACCTATCGGGGAAGCTGTCCGAACGAAGGATACTCCCAGGGACACTCGCATAATGAACATTGGAGAGATTTTGCCATCCACCACCAGCATCGCCTTTATGAGTTCGATCGATAGACCGAGACCTTAGACAGCAAACTCGAGTGCTCGAAGGACTGGCGGCGCTCAGTCCACAAAACCTCGGGTGGTGATGACACGATGGAGTCATTCTCGCTGTTCCGCCCCCCACTGCTCACCAGGAGGGTCCATCTCTGCAATACATGCACGTGCATGAGCATTCATTCAAATGCACAGTCTTGAGAGACAGAGGAGCTCTTCAAGAAAGCCGTGCCTCGCGCGCATAGACTGCTCTTTGGTGCTTGTTTGCTGGTGGTTTCGTACAGCTTAAGCGATTGTCAACCCGCGGCTCATCCGGTCATTCACTACTGGATCAGTCGTCCCAATCCAATATTGAAGCAAGAAGTCGTGAATGGTGGGTCCACACTCAAGAGCGCCACACACAGCCACAACAGCCAGCCCCTAGTCGAGTCGAGTCGAGATCGTTGAGGATCGCGTGAAAAATGCGCTGAAGATACAGTGTACACCTTCAAACTGCGGTGGATTGCTTTTGTGCTGGTTCGGTGCATAAGACTGGCTGGCGCGAGAGCGACGCGAAGGTACGATCGGGTTGACTCGTTTCTAGCCCCGCATCGCGCACTCGCGCACTTGGTGCACGGTGGGGTTTGGCGAAAGGATTGTCGGTTCGGGTGGCTGGGCTAGACGGTCTTGGACTTGGCTGGTTGCATGTCCACTCGGTCCTACCTGTCGAGGCGATCCATCCACTTTGCACAGAGCTCACTCGCTCTTCATGCGATGCGAGTACGGACAGCGAGAGCTCTCAAAGTCCAAATTTCTGTATGGCTCATCCAAAAGGAAGTTGTTTGTTGTTGCAGCGCTCTCTCTTTCTTTCTCTCTCTCTATGCTGCCTGTGTGTCTGCGAAGATGGTTGCCCATCTCGAGTTGTCCGCGTCCACCTTTGAAAAGTGGCACGTTGGAGGTAGGCAAGAAAGGTTGCTGCTTTCATCTTGAAGCGAAGGGTGGACGATCAAGAGAAATCATAGTTCACTGTAGGCGCATCCCCTTTTTCAAGGAAATGAAGTGCGGATTACACATTCATCGCGGCGCTCCAACGGCCACGCGTCGAAAGATCGCAGTGGACTCCGAGGCTCCTTCAAAGCCCTAGGCTTTGCTGGACTGCCTCTTTGTATGTTGTGGGAGCCTTTGAACCGGCCGACTGAGGCAGAGTGCTGATTGATTTGCCGTATCCTAGGGCTCCTGCGGAAAAGCCAAATCGATGCTTCACCTCCAGTCCCAGAACCGCAGAGCTGCATGCTGCCTGGTCGGACCATCATCAAGAAGCAAGAAAGACCGCTATGTGTGTGTGCGTTGCTCTCGCCCTCAACACTTCAGATGCGGCCAACAAATCGCGAAAGGCGGATCAAGATTCGAGAAGAGGTTGCCATCGGAGCCAATGCTTCCAGCTTTCGTGTTTCGGATACAAGTTGGGAAATGGATGGAATGAATGACCGAGTGAGATGAGGTGCAACGCGGCGCTTCTCTCTGGTGCGTGCTTTTGTGCTGCCACTGCAGCCATTTCCCAAACAGAGAAACCTCGCAGCATTTGGTTTTCCACGTGGAGCGCAGCTGCTCGCTCGCTCGCACGCAAAGGAAGGTGGGATCGGAAGCATGAGGAAGCTGCAGGGATTCTCGGCAGATGTTGCCCGGCGCAGAGTTGCAGACATGCATCTTTCCAGCTAAACCTCGCACCTTGGACAACAGGAAAGCCTCGCATGGTGCTTCGGGAGAATCAGGAGTTGGTATCTCCTCGAAATGGGAAGGAAGCCTGGCACCACCATCCCAGACAGTCGCAGACGCTGTTGTTGGTCAGGGAATCCTTTACCAAAGTGTCATTACGGTCATGTGGATTTGCACAAGGAAAGCCTCGTGTGTCAGTGTTGGGAAGAATGTAATGCAGTTGGGTATTGTTGACGCAGATCACCAGCCAGGTTGTCGTTCATTCAGCATGTTAAACGAGCGTGTGTCGCTGTGATTGATACAGAGAGAAGCATCACATGCGTTGTGTGGTTGTCGTTGTTGTTCTCTCGACGACCTCCACCGTGTATGAGGTGATATGTTGGCGCGTGACAAAGAATCAGAAGGACAACCAGGAAATGAGATCTGTGACTTTTGGGTCTTCCATTCGCTTCGCGTCGTCTCCCAGTTCGCTGTCTGAGCCTCAAGCAAAGCTACCGCTCAGTCACTCCGACGGATTCTCCTCCTCACATCTATTGCCAATACAGTTCTCGCAGCGAAGGAAGAGCTTGGATAGTCCATGGTATCCATGGCTGGACTAGAGTGGATTGTCACGCACCTAAAGTTGATTCCCAGCACGCACCCAGAGCTGCGCACAGACACAGGTTCTCGTGTGCTTGTGCCGCAAACTCGCGGGAGTGGATTCCTGGGCAATACGACGGAAGGAAGGAAGGCGGAGATCGCTTCCCAGGCATTGCAACATCAGACTGAGGACATATTGCGTAGGTCATGAGGACAGCTTGTAGTACCAGCGAGAATCGAGAAGGATCCATGCCACTCTTGCTGGTACCTCCTCTGTCTGTTTGTCTGGTCATCACTCGAGCATAACGTGAGCTGCTGACCTGCTTGCTTATTGGATGTGTCAAGCAGAGTTGATTGTGCAAAGACAAATGCACAAAAGGGGGTACTGGCAATAAACAAACTACGCCTCTTTGGATAAATAATCGAAGCCTCCTCCTGCAATGCAACCCGATGATTCACATGAAAGCACGCAAAAGGCTGGTTTCCCTCTCAAGTCGAGCCGAGTGGCAATGCAGCCGTCGCTGATCGAAAGAGCAAGTCTCAGTGAAGAGAACGCACACTTCGCAACGAGCAAGAACTTCCCTCCCATCAATAGTCGTTGGACAGCGAACACTCTAGCGTTTGGCAGCAACAAATTGGACTCTTTGGTCAAACATGGTGCATTTACGAAAATGTGTCGCGTTGCACCAAAAAGTTCCTCTTTTGGTTTATTCCCAGCTGTTTCCATCAAGAAATTTCCCACTATCCACAAACGATCTGACGGTCATTTTTGAAACTGACAGTCCAAACTGACATTTCGTGATGGGCTTCAACAAAAATCGAGCTGCAGACGAGCCAGATTCTCGCGTCTGAATACTGCAATTGGGGACACGTATATTGAGTGGATACCAGTGTCCTCTGGTCTGCTCTGTTGATGGATTCTGCTGATGCGAGCAAGGGCAAGACAATGGCATCGGATTTCTACAGTATCGGAGACACAGCACAGCATAGCAGCGTTCGCACGCATCTCCTTCAGGTGTCTCCTGGTCCACTCTCAGCTCACTGACGCACTTGCACAGAAGCACACGCTCTGAACCCCAAAGCCCATCGCAAGATTTGTGGGAAACACAAACGAGGCAAATCCCACATTGACTACTGTAGAACACAGGAACGCAGGAGCGAGGACGAATATGCTTGCTTGCTTCCACGTTTGTTTGCCTGTCTCTCCTGGTTTGCTGCTCATTTGGAGATTTCTCGAGTGGGCTTGGAAGCAGACGCACCGAGATGGCGCCGCTCAAGTTCCCGACGACCAAGAGCCCGTTCCCTCAGGTGGAGCTCACGGACGGCGACTGCAGGCTCTACGAACAGCGCGCTACTGCGCTCGTACAGAACGCGCTCACAGAGTACGATGAGTATGTCGAGCTGAGGCAGCGCCAGGTGGACAAGAAGCAGTGGCGAGCCGTCAAGACCCGCGAGAACCTCACAGTGTACCGCGAGAGATCCAGTAGAGCAGCAAGTAACAGCGGCGATGACAGCACTAGCAGCGACGATAGCTCGACGACAAGGACCCCGAAGCTGGCATCAACGATGGCAGCGACGCTCGCACTCGGCGCGACCAAGATCGGCGGCTGGCTCACAAAAGCTGACAAGGAGAACGGCGACTGGAGCCTACCGACTTTGCTAGCGGTCGGCTCGATCGTCGGCACGCTCGATGACGTCATGTACGGCATCAGCACGTTCGACTCGACCGCGATGTTCCTCAAGTCGACCTATACCGACAACCAGCTCGTGGACGGCGAGGTGCTCTACTCGATCAAGACGCCGACCCCGGAGGAGCCGTACCAGTTTGTCGGTCTCAAGTGGATCGTCAAGGGCCAGCCTACGGGCATGAAGAACATGCTGTGGCCGCGTGACGTTGTGTACCTGGAAGCCACGGGCGTTGTGACGCGTCCCAACGGCGAGCGTGTCGGCTACCAGCTCATCCACTCGGTCAACCTGGCCGAGTGCGACGAACTCCGCAGCAAAGGCGTGCTCCGTGCGGCCGTGTCGTCCTGCTTCCTGTTCAAGCAGGTCCCAAAAGGAGCTGTGGACGTGTACATGAAGGCGCACGTCGAGCCCAACGGCAAGGTCTCGAACTCGATCGCGCTCAAGTCGGCGGCGTCCACCTTGATCTACTGCTGGAAGTCCGTGTCCTGTGCACAGCGCAAGAAACTCGCGTGGAAGCTGCTCAAGAAAGAGAATCAGCAGCAGCAGCACCCAGACGGCGCGTCCACCAACCCAGCCAGTACGACAACAGCAACACCGTCCCGACGAGGCAGCCAGATCTCTCACTGCAGGATCTGCAGCAAGTCGATCGGCAAGTTCCGCCACGCCGTCAAGTGCGAGCTCTGCGACGAGCCCGTGTGCTCCAAGTGCCGCGTGCACAAGAAGCTGACCTTCAAGGGCTCGTGGGCGAAACACGTCGTGCGCCGCTCGGCGCTCTTCTGCACCAAGTGCATCGCGCACACGAGCCAGATGGACGCGTTCGCGATCGCGAGCGACGAAGTGATCGCGAGTCGCTGGGAACAAGTTATTAGCAAAGGCGCCACGACGAGCAAATCCGATTCACACGACATCTCGCCATCCCGAAGGTCCAGTGAGCGAACAACTGCAGCGTGGCACTCTTCCGACCTGAGTACCGGTGGCAGCAGTGTCTACAGCGTTGCGAGCCCCGACAGCTTTGTCAAGCAGATCGACAGCACTACCAACAGCAGTACCTCCAACAGCGCTCGAAACACCAAGAGTGAGAGCGACTGGAAGCATCGGTTCTCGCACAGTTTCGACATCACGGCACCGATCATGGAGCCGCGGTTCCAAGAGGTCGAGTTTGACTACTGCGTGCCCCCCACGGACGAGCTGGACGGGATGCTCGAGTCCGAGTTCGAGTACGCGAACGCCGCCAGCGACTACTACTACCCGAGCAGCACGCGCAGCACTCAGAGCACTCGCAGCACCCAGAGCAATCCGGTGCTGACCCACCAGGAGCAGCTCTGGCTGCAGATGTCGGAGCTCCGTTCGCAAGCCGAGAGCATCTACCAGATCACGCAGAAGAACGCCGAGTCCCACCTGAACAGCAGCAGATCGGCGCACTCCTTGCAGTTCGTAGGTTGAGCGAAGCGCGAGGTATGATTATTTAGAAACCACACACACACACACACACGCAGACCTTGCGTACCAGTAGGTCATTCAGTTATTAACCATTTATCACAATGAAAGGAGCGAGAGAGAGAAGAGACACAAGAGCCATCGGAAGCTCTTTTGTCTCGGAACTCACCACATTTCACCATCAAAAGCCTTTGATCACATTGTACTCGAACCCCACCCTCCAAGTCTGTCTACCAACCAGTCCTATAAGCCATTCCGACTCAGCATCTCCTAGTATCTGACAGGCTTCTCACTCCATCCCAGTGCAGAATCGTCTTCGTCTCATTTGCCATGAAAATCAGAGCAAGAGCCAGGGTCGTGAAACGGACACGTTTCGCTTCCCCATGTTGCCCTCTCTCGACTCTTCAGAGAAGAAGAAACGGACTGAGCGCTCCTTTCTCTGCCAGGCAGCTTGCTGAACGCGCTCAACACGCCTTTGAATGCCGCCTTGCTTTGAATCCGCTAAAACGTCAGACCGCACAGCACCAGTCTACATTCTCAGCCAGTCAGTCACCTGCAAAGCATGAGTGACGATGGCGACAACAGCGGCAGGGAGGAAGAGCAGCCGGAGGAGCGCCTCGAGCTCTTCAAGGCGTTCGTCGACAAGTTTGCGGTCGATCTGGACGACCCAGTCGACACGCTGAACGATCTGGAAGAGCTCGAAGAGCTGGACATGTCGGAGTCTCGACTTTTGCGCATCGCCGTCTCAAATGATGTCGCCGTCCCAGACGACGATGGATGCTGTAGAACTGGAGCTCGCTGAAGCGCTGAGACACATTAAGAGCATGCGAGAGGAAGCTGAAGCAGAGTCAGCAAGCCCAGGGAGTGGTGTGAAGGACTCGAGCATGGGTCGAACTGGTGGAGATGGTGAACACAGCGACAGCGCTAGTCAAGTCCTGAGTAGCGCTGATGCATCATCATCTACGACCGGTAGTAGTACTGTTGAAGCCCGATCTCGTTCGGAATCAGCGATTGGGAAGGAGAGATCAGCAGCGATGCACAGGAGGAAGATGACTAGGAGGACAAGGAGGGAGACGCTCTGCCTAAAAGGAGGTATGCGCCAAGAGAAGACGCAGAGGAAGACTCATCGTTTGGGGAAATCAGTCCGCAGCGAAGCTCGGCTGACGTGACGATCTCGTCGCACATTTTCGACAGTGGCTCGGTTCCCTCAGCGACAGCTCACGGTTCTCAGCCATTTACTTCGGCGGCTCGGCTTTCAGCTGAACGCAGTCAGCGATTGTGGGAAAATCCGGCGCGCCAGGAGACCCACGCTCGAAACACTGCGTCTAGCAACGTCCACACTGGACATTCTTCATCAGATCGTGCGCTCCCCTATCCTGCGTCAGCTGTGCGCCGTTCAGAGAGAATGGGGACGGACAGCTCGACTTATCATGGACACTCGTCCTCAGGCGGTTCAATGCTGAGACAACCTTCATTCACGACTCCAGTAGCAACAAACCCACGGCCGTCAATGCCGAGTGCAGCTTCTACAATGAAAGCAGCGCCATCCCACGCCGCTTCAAGCTTACTGGGTCGCGCTTCGAGAGCAAGCAACAGCGGTGGTGGCAGACACAGCCAGTCGTTTACCAACCGAATGGTCCGACGCAAGACAACGGGGATGAGCCAGCGACCCGAGTGCTTTGACGACTACTCTCCGTACCACCCGGACTCCAAGTTCACGGACGTCCTGGACCTCGGCAACAACGACCACTTTGCAAAGAAGCGCAAGGCGACGAATCTGTACCCCTGGCAGTCAGCTTCGCGTGGAAGTTTTGGTGGAAGTGGAGGCGCTGGCTTTGACGACATGAACCGGAAGACCGATCTGCGGATCTTCAAGAGCCCCGGGTTCTCACGGCGACAACCTACTTCGGGCTTCCCCGAGCGCTACATCGGACTCGACAACCAGACGTGCGAGCGCCTCAAGCGCATGTTTGGACGCATGGACGGAGCGTCTGGCTAATCAGCGAGAGGTTGTTCATCTCATCGCCGAACCTAGCAATAGACAGACAGCACACATTTTGGTATCAAGTGGAGAGAGTGCCAAAAGTGTCAAGCGGAGTGCCAAAAGTAGCATAAAAAGGACTTCTTCCTCAACTCGGTACAACACACAGACGTCAAGGAGGATTACCCTTTCCAACAGCGGTTACGCCACATCGTAATCCTCCCTCTCCAAGACAAATCGCTGTTTTGGTGTTCTGGATTCTGGAGTGGGTTACCATTCTTTCTGCTCCTTCTATCCGCTAAAACCCGACGCTTTCCCAAAGAACCGCATTTCGTGTCATTCACTATTTTGCTCACTCAGGCAACATGAGCGTGCTGCGACCAGAGACGCTGCAGGTGGTCGCGCAGAGCGCGGGCGTGGACGCGCTGAGCGACGCGTGCGTGCGCGAGCTGCTCCCCGATGTGGAGCTGCGCCTGCGCGAGATCATCCAGGACGCGCTCAAGTTCCGCAACCACTCCAAGCAGGCGTCGCTCGGCACGAACCACGTGAACCTCGCGCTGCAAGCGCGCAACGTCGAGGTAAGTCAACTCGTTCCTCTATTGCCTTCTGTGTGTGTATAGAGGTCTCTTCGAGCCCTTAGCGTGGGGTGATGGGTCTTGCTGATCGGCGGTCTGTGTGTACGTGTGTGTGTGCGTGCTGTGCGTTGGTATTAACCATTGACCTGTGCATGTGTGTGTGTGGTAGAGTTTGTATGGGTTTGGCGCACCTGGGGCGATCAAGTACCGACAGAGTGAAGAGCAGAAGAGCCTCTTCTTCACAGACGACGAAGAGCTCGACTTGGGCGAGATCCTGAACGCGCCGCTGCCGCAGATCCCCGTGCAGCCCGTGCTCAACGTGCACTGGCTCGCGGTCGACGGCGTGCAGCCGATGATCCCGGAGAACGAGTCGGTGGAGGACGACTCGAGCAGGCGCACGTCGATCAAGGACGAAGCGTTCGTGAACCAGGTCGACCGCAAGCCGCTCGTCAAGCACGTGCTCACGGAGGAGATGCAGTTGTACTACACGAACATCACGGAAGCCGTGAAGAGCGACGAGTTTGAGTCCCAGCGCGCGGCGTTCACGAGTCTCGCGAACGACCCGGGCATCCACCAGTTGCTGCCATACTTCGCACGGTTTGTGTACGAAGAGGTATGCGCGTTGCCGTGTCATTAGGGTGGAACATCTCATTGCTCGATTGATAGTCCTTTACTGACTAGCACGTACGTGTGTTATGCTTGGCAACAGGTTAAACACAGCAGCCACGATCTGTCGCTGCTGTTCTCTTTGATGCGCGTGTGCCACTGTCTCCTCGTGAACCAGCACCTCCGCGTCGAGTTATACGTGCGTCTGACTGGTCCTGTGCATCTCGCCAGACTGCATTGTGGCTGATGGTTATATGTGTGTGTTTGTTTTGTTTTTACAACAGCTTCACCAATTGTTGCCAGCGATCTTGACATGTGTGCTCGGCAGACAGTTGTGCGAAAACCCTGCCGATGACCACTGGGCTCTTCGGAAATACGCAGCGCACCTGGTGGCGCAAATCTGCGAGCGATACGGCGAGACCTACGAGAACATCCAGCCTCGAGTGTCCAAGACGTACCACAAAGCGATCACAGACCCATCGTGCCCGTTCACGACCCAGTATGGAGCACTCTACGGTATGTCAAGTGTTGGTGAGGTCATAGTCAGGTTTGGCGGCATTCTTTTCACCCTTGATGGTTTCGCTCTTCTCGTTGCGCAGGAATGATGTATTTAGGACCGCTGGTGATGGAAGGGTTGCTGTTTCCGAACCTTGCGCAGTACTACAGTCGTCTGGAACCCGCGCTCTCCTCTTCGAACCCGAACCTGGTCGAGCGACTAGAAGCGCAGAACTGCTTGGGGATCCTCGTGGTGCGTTGCTTACAGAAGCTCACCAAATTGTTCGCTGTCGAGGGAGAATGAATAACAGACCGTGTTTGTTTACTTGTTTGTGTCTGTAGCACGCGTCGGGCACCTACTTCTCGATGACAAAGAGTCGCGACAGCAACTCGTCGGCGTTCTCGACCTCGACACTGAAGGACATCGTGACGCTATTGTACGACGCTTTTGGAGAAAGTCTGGTGCCGTACATTCGACCAGAGCAATCCGAACCGTCTGCGATGCTGGACCTGTGCCTCTAAAAGGTGGTAACATGAATGTGAAAGATGGGGTATGGAGTCATACATTTATGTTGACGCAAAAAGTAGTCTGCTGCGGTGCTTGTTCTTGCTACGGTCTCTTGGTCTTGCCTGTTGATGGTTGTGAAGACGTGCAGGGATGCTGCTGTTTACTTCGGGATGATAATCGTGGACGCGCTCGGTGTCGTAGGAGCTTTCGTTGTCGCTGTCGGTGATTGCGTTACTGGTGCTGCTGTTGGCTTGACTGTCGTCGTAGGTGGAGTCGATACCGTCGTGACAACCGTTGAGGATGCTGGCGGGGATGAAGCCTGTGCAAGTGCGGTCGTCAACACAGGATATCCAGCTGCTTTGCTTGCGCGGTCCCAGGTGTAGAAGCCAAAATACGTCTCCAGCTCAATCCCCACCGAGGTGTCCTCTGGTGCGCGATCGAAGAACATGAACCAGAATGCCTCGCCGCCGCCTTGGGAAGGCTTCCAGTCGAGATAGGCGTTGCAGAAGGCTTTGGAGTTTGCGAGGCTCGGGATATTTTCGGTGCGTAAGTCGGAGGTGCACCAGCAGTGGGGAAGCCGATCTCTGTCAAGCAAAGCTTGGCGGCAGGGTACTTGTTGACCATCTGATCCCAGATGCCGTTGAGGATCGCCAGCGGATACTGCGGGTTGTAGTTGCCATCGAAGAACGGGTAGATGTTGACGCCGATGATGTCGCAGTTACCAGCTAGAGCAGCAATGGCGGCGCGATCACCTGCCTCCAGCCACTCGGTGGCTCGCTGCACGGTGCCGACGGGGACGCTGCATCCAGTCTCAGCCTTCACTCGTGCTCGAATGGCTGAAATACGAGCAGAAATCTCGCCTGCCGTGAAGGGACCCGCCGGCTGGACGTTCTCGTTCCCGACGAGGATAGCAACGATCGTGTCGGGGTAGTTCTTGACTGCAGCGATGGCGTCGTCGACTTGGTTGCCGTACCAGGCTTCGTTGGTCATGTAGACCCCGAGATACAGCTTGACGCCGTCGGCTGCTGCTGCGGGTGTGACGGGTACCATAGTAGCTGGAGTAGTACGTGCGCGCGACGGTGAAGAAGTTCCTCATGACGCTGAAGTCCTTGTACATGGCGTCACCAAGCTTTGCCACGTTTCCGGGACGATTCGAGCCGAGTGGGTACTCTGAGTTGTGGAATGGCGAGTAGCAGACTCCCTGGATGACGTCGGTTCCCCCTGCAACTTCCAGCGGACTGCCGTACGGGTTGCCACCTTCGCTGAGCGCGTTCGCACCTTGCATTCGAGCCACGCAGTGGAGCACCACAAGGACGAGCAGAGGGAGAGTGGTCGCAAACGAATCTCGAGTTCTGAATACCGACTGGAGTCGCCTCATTTTACGCAGAAGGGCTTGGCGGTCGCGCGGGTCTCTCTGACGAGGAAAGTGAGAAAGTGGGCTGCCGCTCGGAAGAGTCAAGAAAGAACGGAATGAAAGAATGTGCGAAGGTGGTGCAGTTTGCCTCTTTGAGAATCCTTCCCCGGTTCCCAGTCAAGCGTCGAAAGGTCACAAGGCGACTTGCTGTCGGTTCTGTCTCCAACAAGCGTAACGACCCGAGAGGAGAGCGTTCCTGGATGCAGCGTCACCTACTCTCGCGAGAACAAAATTGGAGGCACGAGCAAGAAGCAACGAGGTTTGCCGTGGAAAGCACAATTCCGTCTCTCCTCTTGATCGACGCTGATGTGAGGAGTTCAGCTCAAGGTATTTTCAGCAGGAGTTTGGACTTCTTGGGTTGCTTGAGCTCGCCCCTTAGAATTCGAGAGATGCAAGTGAAAACTCGACTTGCTGATCATGAAGGTGCTACAACTACTCAGCAAGGTTAATCCCTCACCCGTCCCTCAAGAGGTCATCTGTCCAGTTGGATTCTCAAGTGGCGAAGAAAGCGAGTTTCAGAACGGGACGAGAAACCATCACGAGGAGGTGTCGCGAGCAACCGGTGGTCGCAGCAATCCACATTTTGACGGTAAAGGTCCACGCTGGAGTCTGATGCTGCAAACTAATTCCTGCAATGCCGCCATTGTGCAAACGCCACCGGGAGAAATGGCACTGTATCGACTGGAGAGAGCGTGTCTGCACGAGTTCCAGCGGCTTTTCAGCTTGAGCAAAGAGATCCGCGATGCCTCTCAGGAGTTGATAGCCGAGGTTCAGAAGAATGAGGTCGCAGGAGACGCGAGTTGAAGGGGTGGAAGTGGCAGGTTTCTTGACTTTGCCTTGATCAAAGAAGCAACAAAAACCTGGCACCCTATTGTAGGCTTCTGCAGCCTGCACGAGATTTGGTCCACGCGTGAAGAAACAGCCTTCTTGAACCCAAGCCCACACGAACTATGTTTGCCTTGGCAATAGGAGCTGGCGTCGATCTATCGACAGTACATTCTGGTCGCCACGATAGCATGCTTGCTCGTAGTAATGTGAACCTCCTATGAGTTCGTGTGATCCTCTCACAGCCACCAACCAAACTCCATCATTCGTTAGAACCATTTTCCTCTTGTTCTTGCGAGAAAATGTGTCCAGATGTCACTCTTTCCGGAATAGTGTCTTCTTCAGCATTGCCCTTTAGACCAATTAAACTCAACCAAGCACCACATAACAGCCAATAATATGTAGGTTGACTTCCATTATCCTCCAATGAAAACTGCCGCAAACGCACCAGAAAACGCCCTTCAATTCGCACTGCGACTCTGATGCTGTTCAAAGCCTAATTGGCTCAGGAAAGAAACCCAAAGGCAGAGCCAAAAAAGCAAAAAGGGGAAAGCAACAGACAACGCCAACTCGCATTCTCTCTCTCTGTATCCACACTACTAGCTCAGCACTTGCTGCGGTGTACGTCTGCTCTATTGCCGCTCGCCCTTATCTTCCAACAAGTGCGACCTGCGATGGGGGAGAGCTCGCGCCGCACGAGTGAGAGCAGTCGCAAGCGCCGTCGCAGTCGCAGTCGCAGCCGTTCGCGTAGCACCAGCGCGCCGCGCAAGTCGTCGACCCGCGACGACGACCGCAAGAAGTCGCGTCATCGTCATCACAGGCGCTCGCGATCGCGCTCCAGCGACCTGTCGGACCATCACCGGCACTCGCGTTCACGCTCGAGATCGCGATCCGAGCGACGTGGCGGCAGTGGTCGAGAACGAGAGCGCTCGAGTCGAGGAGACGCTCGCGAGAGCAGCAAGAAGAAAGAGCGACGCCACCGCAATCGCTCGCGCTCGAGAGACCACCGGTCAAGATCACGCTCGCCGAGCCACCACCGAAGCAGCTCCAAGAAGGACAAGGAGAAGAAGCGGAGCAGTACCAAGCACCGCTCGCACCGCCACTCGCGATCCAAGTCGCGCTCGCCAGCTGCGGAAGACGTGAAGAGGATTGCTTCGGATGTCGCTGCGGTAGAGTCTGAGGTCAGCACTGTTATTGCTGCTTCTGAAGCGCACGTTGCCACGAATGCTCCAGCTACCAGAGAGCAAGAGTCTGCTGAGGCAAATGCTGTCGCTCCTGCACAAGCCCATGCTGCTACTGGCAATGGAGCTAAATCCAGAATTCACGAGAAATCCGTCAAGTCGCCAGAGAAGCGTAGTCGGCGCAGCCGAAGTCGCGAGAACAACAGCAAACGGCATCGGAGCCGCAGCCGCAGTCGAGGCCGTGAGAAGAAGCCACAAACTGCTGAAGTGTCGGCGAAAAGCAGCGAGATGGCCAAGAGCAGCACTACTAGCACTGCTGAAGCAGCGAAGAAGTTCAAGTTTGGCGGCATTGCAATCAAGACGGACAAGCTCAAAGGTGGTCTCAAAGCCCCGCTGCGCAAGTCACCCCTCAATGCTGTCAAGCCTCTCTCTCAGGCACTTGGCGGCAGCGCCGATGAGAAGAAAAAGCGCCAGGAGAAGCTCAAACTGTGGAGAGAGCAGCAGCTGAAGCAGAAGCAGGAGGAAGCGCAGAAATTCCTGGCAGAAGAGGACGCAGTGCCCAAGCAGCTCACTCTATGGAGCATGGACGAAGAGGAGAAGCAAGAAACGCTGGAAGAGCGCCAGAAGCGAGAGGAGCAGGAAGAGCTGCAACGCCAGCGCGTTCAGAAAGTGGTCGAGGAAGTCGATCCGTTGGACGCGTACATGGCGGGTCTCGTTGATGAAGCTGCGATCCAGCAGTCCATAGCGAACCCAGCGTCGAATGTGATCTCGCTGGATGAGATTGAGTCCAAGCCAAAGATCAACATCTACGGCACTTTCCTACCGCAGATTAATGCGGAGGCTGCGACACCAGTCGACGAAGAAGACGACGACAATGCTCCAGCTGCCGCCAGCACGAACGACTTGAACGAAACTGCCGAAGAACGAGAAGCACGCGAAGAACGAGAACTCAAGGAATTTATGCGAGCAATCAAGGAGCAGAGAGAGAAAGAAGCAAGTGATGCAGACACTGGTGTAGAGGCAGACGGCGGTGCCTCGAAACAAGACGAAGACTCTGCGAAAAAAGATGACACTGGAAGAATTTATCAGGGCTTCGAGGAAGATGTGATCGGAGAAGGAGCAGGAAACGTCGATCATCGCTCGGCGCTTGAGATTCTCCAGGAAGCCCAAAAGAAGAAAGAGATCAAGGCAGTCGACCACTCGCAGGTAAGCATTGATGCATTTGGCCATCGCGCTGGACAATTTCTCATCAACGAACTCTGTCCCTTTTTCATGCTTTGGTTTGTGATCTGTAGATCGAGTACATCCCTTTCCAGAAGAAGTTCTACGTGGTGCCAAAGGAGATTAAAGACATGTCGGAAGCTGAGGTGGAGGCGATTCGCAACGAGCACGAGATCAAGATCCGCGGCAAAAACTGTCCTCGTCCGGTGAAAAAATGGACTCAATGCGGCTTCAGTGTGCGCATGCTGCAGCTGATCAAGAAGCACGGTTACACTGAGCCATTCGCGATCCAGCGGCAAGCGTTACCAGCGATCATGTCGGGGCGTGACGTGATTGGAATCGCGAAAACCGGGTCTGGTAAGACACTCGCTTTCCTTCTCCCAATGTATCGTCATATCCTGCACCAGCCGCCACTGCAAGAAGGTGAAGGTCCTATTGGGCTCATCATGGCACCGGCGCGAGAACTCGCACAGCAGATCTACTTGGAGGCGAAGAAGTTTGCGAAAGGACTTGGAATGCGCGCGACTGCAGTCTACGGCGGCTCGTCCGTCTCGGAGCAAATCGGGAACCTGAAACGAGGCTCTGACATTGTCATTTGTACGCCAGGTCGAATGATCGACATTCTGACGATGAGTGCGGGGAAAATGGTGTCGCTGAAGCGTGTCACGTACGTTGTGCTCGACGAGGCAGATCGTATGTTCGACATGGGCTTTGAGCCGCAGATCACGAAGATCATGCTGAACATCCGCGAAGATCGCCAGACGTTGCTGTTTTCAGCGACATTTCCGAGAGCCGTCGAGACTCTTGCTCGTCGAGTGCTGAAGAAACCAGTCGAGATCACTGTCGGTGGCCGAAGCACTGCGTCGGGTGACATCACGCAGTACGTTGAAGTCCGAGACGAGAATGACAAGTTCATGCGTCTGCTACAGCTGCTCGGTCTGTGGTACGAGAAGGGCAATGTGCTCGTGTTTGTCAACACGCAACAAGCTTGCGACCAGGTTTTCCAGGATCTGATGAAAGCTGGTTATCCTGCGCTGTCCCTCCACGGTATGTTTTTGGGGATATTTGTAAGCTGCATGGCTGTGCGTTCTCTACCTGGTTCTTAGCGTGATACTTGTGTGTGTGTGTGTTGTGACAGGTGGGAAGGACCAAGTGGATCGCGATTACACAATCGACGACTTCAAGCGAAAAGTCCGCACGCTGATGGTGGCGACGTCGGTCGCAGGTCGAGGACTCGATGTGAAAGACCTCGTGCTCGTGATCAATTACCACTGTCCAAACCACTTGGAGGACTACGTGCATCGTGTGGGGCGAACAGGACGAGCCGGCAGGAAAGGCACTGCGTACACCTTCATTTCGCCAGATGTAAGTTTCGATCCGCCATTTTTCGTATCATTTCGTGAGTTCATTTGTACTGATGCGCTTTTCACAATGTTTGCAGGAGGAGGAGTATTCTGTGGATTTGGTGAAGGCGTTGGAAGCCGCGAAGCAGGTCGTACCTCCAGAGCTCTCGACTCTTGCCGAAGGGTTCAAGGACAAGGCAAGAGAGGATCCACACTGCTATGTGCTTTCTTGAGCTGTGGGGAACTGTGCTGACACTGTTGCTGTGCTGCCAATAGGTTAAACGTGGAGAAGCAAGGTACCACGGCAGTGGTTTCAAAGGAAAAGGGTACACTTTCGACGAAACCGAGCGAAACGAAGCCCAGCGTGCGATGGATCTCCAGAAGCGTCAGTACGAGATCGACCAAGGCATCTTCGTTGAGGTATTTTCCGCTTTCTATGCTTGCTCACCTGTATGCACTCGGTCGATTTCATCTCCCATAATCTCACAAATGTACTGTTGATGGTTAACAGCAAGATGCAGGTGATGAGGACGAGACAGAAGACGCCGCGAAAGAACCGAATGCTGCGGATGGTGGGGCATCCGCTGCAGGCTCAGGGGCTGCACTATCTGCGGGACCGAAGTTACCGATTGACAGTGAAGCCCTGTCGGCTGTCAAGAAGGCGCAGCAGATCGCGCAGATTCTGGATTTGCAGTACAAGCAGACGCAAGCGAACGCTGCAGCTGGAGAGAACGACAACCATTTCGAGGAAGAGCTGGAGATCAACGACTACCCGCAGCAAGCTCGTTGGAAAGTCACGCAGAAAGAAGCGAGCGACCAGGTCGCGGAACTTACCGGCGCCGCTGTCATTGCGAGAGGCTCGTACGTTCCTGCGGGTCGCAAACCAAACCCGGGAGAGCGGAAGTTGTACTTGGTAAGTGCAGCGGTTGGCATCATGTTGGTTGTTTGGTTTACTGTCGAGACTCACGATTGCGTTGTGTTGTGTGCGACGCACGCAGGCTATCGAGGGTCCCACGCGAGCTTCTGTCATCGACGCAAGACGAGAACTGCAGCGGATATTGGACGAGACCACGCTGCAGGTCGGGCTCGGCGGCGACAAATATGGCAAATACAACCTGTAACCCTCGCAATGCAAAACCAAACATTTTATATCACGCACTCACTGGCTTTCGGTTCGTGGAAGGTGGCGCACGGACACCAAGATTTTGCGAGTGTGAGTTGAAGTACAAGCTTGTGATGTTGTCATCCATCTATGGACTCAGCCAGTTGACGCGACCGCATTTCATCCTGCTTTGCTTCTTCTTTTTTTTACCTTTCGTCATTTATTACAGAGCAGTTGGCGTTTGTGGCTGACGTCGGTCATCAAGCACACCTCCATTGAAGGAGACGAAGTCGACCGGTTGGCAGTCAGCAAGGAATCCCCAGTGTTAGTCCATCGAGGCACCAGATTTCCCTGTCGTCCTCATTCGCTGGGAGTTCAAAATCTTCCACGTTGAGCGCCGTGATGTCCGCCGCCGAGAAGCGGCTCAGCACCTGCACGTCCTGCGAGTGGAGCGTCAGCGTGGGGAAGAGCTCGCTGTTTGGCGGGAACGGCAGCGTGAACACCATGACGTTGTGCGCCTCGTCGCGGAGCGCGACGCCATTCACGCTGAAGCGCACGACCGCGCACGTGGAGCAGTTCCCGTCTGCCGTTGGATCAGCGCCATCATCGAGACCTAACCAGCCTTCTTGTGCGACCAGATCGGCGCGGTCGACGACTTTCACCAGCACGCCAACTGTCGCTTCGTTACCAAAGCCCAGGTCCACTGAAACAAAATTGCGGCGCTCCGAGCCGATGAGGACGTGTCCCACAGAATAAAACCCGATCTGGATAGCGCAACGACCACGAGCGTCAGTTCACCAAAAGCTCTTCAAGGACCACGCAAGGAGGGGTGAAAGAAAAGATGATGAATGCTGCCACCGCCACCTACCGAGTACTTGGACGCCCCCACAAGCGTGTTCAATGGCATCGTGCGAGTCGACAGCCCTATGCAGACGCTGGGTTCTGCGCCGCCACTTCCTGGCTTGCCAAGTGCTGCAGCCCCGCCGCGCGATGACTCGAGCGACGAAGTGCGACTGGCGTGTCGTCCTGGGATCCGAAATGGCGACTTGAGCTGATTCAGCGTCATCTCGAAGTACATGTATCGGCTCTTCTGTATTGGTACAGTGCCGCGCACGCTTCGATGCATGCCCGATCCCACCTGAGTCAGCGGAAAAGGAGCGATCACAATGTAAGGATGTGACGATCGACCACTGAGCAAGGCTGCGATGTGTCGTTTCGTACCTTTGTTGCGCAGTGCTTGCCGCATGATAAATAGATTTCGTCGTTGCAATCCTGGCTGTTGAAACGCGGGATGCGCAGCTCGCGCTCGCCCGTGAGCGTCGCGGCGCGCTCCTGACGAAGACGATCGCGCGCTTGGTATAGTACATCGTCCGAGAAATTTGAGAACGCCAACTGCACTCGCTTTCGCGCAATCGGCGACACGGGGATCGACCGCGGAGACGAAGACGACACGTACGCTGATGTCGAGGACATCCCTCCTCCTCCAGGTCGTTTTACCCCCAGTACGCTGTTGTTGTGGCGATCCGCATTCTCTGGCGGGAGACGCACGGTGGCTTCAAACGATCGGAGCGGGATCTGGAAATGCATCACGCGCTGTATCCTCCGGTTGATGTTCATCGGCACCATGCACTCTTTCTCGCGATATTCAAGCACGACAGCCGTCACTTTGAAGAGAAACAAAACAAAAGAGGTGTGAACAAAGTAGTATGAACGCGTGTCAGTCACCCAGACAAATCCAGGTAGCTCACGATCTGGATATTGTCTGTATGAATTACTTACAGCTTGGGTCGTCCATGTAGTTTTCCAGTTTCCGCTGATGAGGAGAGTTCTTCCCACGTGGCGCTTTTTCCAAGCCGTCGTCGTCGCCCGCTGTGAGCCCGAGCATGTCGTCCACGAGCTGGAAAATGCGATAAAAGAGCGTGCACGCGGTCGAGACACCCGGCAAGTTCATGATCAAAATAAATATCCCGCGACAGACGCTCAGCGACCCCGCGAGCACGAGGCGATTCACCGACTTGGTCACTGTCAAAGAGGACACGATGATCAGTGTCAAGCGGCACACAAACGTGTCCAGTGTGGCGCGCGCACGAAAAAAGATGAGCCATACCTGCGAGCAGCCAGTGCACGAGTCCCTTCACTTCCTCTGGCTTGGCGACGTCCCACATGTCGCTCTCTGCGATCGCATCGCCGACGGCTTCAAACTGCTTGAGCTTCGCGCACGTGGGCGACGAGAGCGGATGCGTGAGCGAGCGGTCCACCATCTTGGAGAGCTTGCGCTTGATGTCCTTGACGAGCGAGCTCGGCAAATGCAGCCGCTCCTGGAGCCGGTCCAGCGCCTCCAGCAGCCCGATGCAGATCAAGATCAGCTGCGCATATTGTCATGCAACAAATATTTGAACAAGCCATCAGCACCAATAGACACATAGCAGCAGAACACAAGAAATGCGTCGGCAACGCACATTGTCTTTGGTCTCGTGGACCGAGCGCAGCGCCAGCGAGCACGCGCGCGAGCCGGCGGAGTGCAGCATCGATTGCTGCGTCGACGAAGCATTGGTCATCGGCGCTCTCTCTCTTCAATTGTGCTCACTCCCACCTTCTTCTTCTCGTTTCTCTGTTGTGATGCCACACACACAGGATAAAACGCATCAGCTTCCTCCCACACACATACGCACCATACTCGCCTTCTTTCGTCCACAGAGACAGTGATTCGTACCTGCCACTAACGGCGATGATACGCCACTGACTGCAATTGCACCGCCAGGCGCGATGGGAGATCACCTATGCGGATTTGCAGCCGAACGAAGCGCAACAAAAGCGTTGCTGCAACACCCAGACACAGTGGGCTTCCTGCTGCTCGCTCCTTGTTGCTGGTGCACACAGCCGAGTCCCGCGTTCTCTCTCTCTCTCTCTGAAGACACACACGCAACACCCACACGTGCTCTCTCTCTATCTCTCTCTCTCTCACACACACACACACACTAGTAGTAGTGAAAGCGCGCGCGTGGACAAACGGAGATGGATTGATGGAGCACTGCGCTTTCCTCTCGCCTGCCTGTTACTGTTAATGTTAAGCCTGCTGCTTCTCACAAAGCGAGAGGATCTTCCCAAAGTTCAAAGAAGCGCTAGAACAGAGACCATCATTCCTGCAGCTGGAGCCAAATTTTTGGTGCTTTGAGAATTAAGGGACAATTAATAGACTCACTCATGCAAACGTCCACGTTTTTCAACTGATTATTTAGGTTACGGTCAAAAGATAGGTTACAAAACACATCCTCCATCCAATGACACAAACACACAGAGCTGCGAAGGATTATCAATCTGACATTGGATAGGGCTACTTTGAAATCCTCCACGTCTGATGCAAAACAGGGCTGCGATGGAGGATATGGAGTTTGTCGGTTCTCTGATGAAAAAGAACTCTATCAAATCATTGAACAAAAGCAGTGTACTAACCGCTTACATTTATGCGCATCGATAGGAAGCAATAACTGGTCACTTGCATCTGGGCAAAGCTGCAGATTGACTGAGGAGTGTGTCGCTATTTTAATAGTGCCACACTCTTTAGTTGTATTAGACCAATCAGAGTCGATCTCATGTACATATACAGCCAATCATGTTTGCCACACACACTTTTGCTTCACAAGTTTTGACTTTTGAATGTGTCGAAATGCCGAATCAGTTTGACACTCGTTTCCACATTGTCGTGCTGGAGATCCATCGTCGTCCACCGAAACTCTCCTCCTCTCGAAGCGCGCTGCAGCAGGACCACCAGCCGACTCCGCACAGCGCCGCAGGAAGCAACAACTGGCCGTGAAATGGACACCCAAGGCGTTCGGAGCCGTGCACAGCCAGACATGGAGCGTGCGGTGAATCGCCATTTCCAATGGGAAACAGAGCCCAATTGCACTGAAGAACAAAGCAGCACTTGGAGATGCTGAGAGCGTGGTGGATGCTCGCTCATGAGTGAGTGAGTGGAACCAAGTTGGCGTATGTAGATCGACCAGAGCGCACTGCACGCATGCTGCTGTTGAAAGCGAAAGAGTCGACAAGGGGTACAAAAAAGAATATTATCCGTTCCTTCTTGGACACATGCACAAAAACTAATGTTTCATTCATTCTCAAAAAATGTCGCCTTCACTGCGCTCTTTCAGGAATGCAGGCAGCGAGATGGATGGATGTTCCTGACGCGGCATTTCCAAATGGCACATGGACTGGCGACAGTCGGCATCCGCACAGGCGGGAGAGACCATTTACAGGTACTCTTTGCGTTTGCGCTTGGAAAAGATGATCGCTCCAAACATGAGCGAGTCGTAGTGCGGGAAGTCGCTCGAGTTTGGCAGGTGGCCGATCTCGCCAAACGTCGTCATGCCCATGAGAGACGCACCTCCAGACCAGTCTTTGTACGCTCCAACCTGAAATTCACAAGACAAAAAGACTGAGAACAGTGTCCACGATCCACTTTTAACCTCTGAGACAAACAAACACATACCATTTCAGCCATGCTCTTATGACCCAGAAGTGCTTGGACGCCAGCAGAGAGGAACATCAGGCACCCGATCGTCTCGTGGATGTAAAACTTGTTGCTCTCCACAGCCTGCGCACCCATCTTGTTGATCGCAGTCTTGAGCGACTGTGCGGACGTCTCCATCAGCACGACATTCGTCCCCGACGCAATTGAGCTCGTGGTGCTCAGCGATCCGTCGTCGTTGATCCCAGTGATGACCGCCGTCATGTTGATGAGCTTCGACCAGTCACTCGACTGCATCGAGCAGAGCGACGACGTCGATGTGACTTCATGCGGACGATCTGCTTCCATTTGATTTGACACAAAGTCAATCGTCGTGCCCAGTGGATGCAGATTGCCCAGTCGAGGAAAACCGATCGAAGACAAGTCGGACTGCGTTTTGTCGGACACGACATCCAGCCACTGCATACACACACCACAAAGCCATAGCAATGTCAGCATTGCACAATGCAGCCCAGAGAGCATCATTCACAATCCACAACCAGCACACATCGTACCTCTTGGTACACCTCGGCAGCGGGTTTCGAGTCGATTTCGTAAATCGTCTTGTTCGACGCTTTCGTCACGGTGCCCATGCAGTACTCACTGTTCGCACCAACCGGACTGTAGCCGCTGAACCAGCTCACGTACGTCTCGACACTCGGGAAGCACAGAGCAAACGCGATGCCCATCTCCGTCCAATCGCCCCGGCCATCACGCACGCTCTTTGTGTAATCCGAGCTGCTGCTGCTACTGATCTGGATCCAGGAGACAGAGGACTCGCCGCCCTCGCGATGCTTTGCTGCGTCAGACGAGCAGCCGCCGATGATCGGGCAGTGGATTGCTCCACGGATACCTTCGACAGCCTGCTCCACGAACAACGGGCACGCATACACGGAAATGAACGCAGGCTTCTCGCCTGGGTCAATGTCGGCTGAAACGCGGGCGTACGCTGTTTTCGCTGCAGCGAATGTCTTTTCGCGCGCATCACTTTGCGAATACTCGGCGTGGACCACCGAGTAGATACCGTGGGGGTCATTCACTCCCCAGAGCGTGATCAGTCCTTCGTCATTGTGCCGATTCACCGTCACCCACGCGTTCTCGTCGCACATGCCTCGAGCAATCGTTCCGCCGATGTACGGGACACCAGGCGCCAATTGTCGAAGCAAGTCGACGATCACATTCGCATCAAAGCCAGTGGAAAAACCGACGACCACAAAGTGGACATCACCTCCGAGCTTCGTCAGCAGCTCTTGGAACGCACCAGTCATCGCAAGCACCTCGGTCTTGTTCGTCGCCCATGCGGAGGCTGCATGCACGTAGCTCGAGTTCGGTGCCACAAGCTGCTCTGCGGCGCTCGGTCGTCTGTCGAACGAGTAGAGCAAACCGTCATTCGAAGACATCGACCCGACCACATAATCTCTTCCTGGCGTAAAGCGAGAGCTGTCTCGCGCTCCACTGGGGTATTTCGGGTACTCGTTCGATAGATAGCGCGCGCTGCCGCCGCTGTTTCTTGTGATCGCAGTGTTGGCTCTCGGATTGCTCACGTCTGATTGGGAGTGAGACCGTCTGCTTCGCATCGGTGGAATCGACTTACGCTCCTGACCACCACTGTATCGAGGCATCGTGCCTGAACGCTTGTGCTGAAGGTGGTCCGAGGGTCTCTTGTTGTTCAGTCTCCGCAAGTCCGAGATCCTGTCATCGTCCTGGTTGGTCATGTACGCGCCACCTTCTTTCCCAGAGGCTCCTCGACGCATTTTCTCGTCCTCTTTCTCCTCTTCGTCTTCTTCTTCCAGACTGAGTCGCCGGTACTTGCGAGCTAGCCCACCATCACCACCTTGCCCAGCGCCACCATCGTCGCCCCCCATAGCGCCAGATAGATCCTGTGAGTGCGACGGACTCAGTATTCTCTGGTGGAATTGGCTCTCAGCCAACTGCCCCTCGCTGTTGTTGCGCTGCATCCACTCTGAGAAATCCTCTTGGTTGTTCAAATCGCGTCCGCTTTTCGAGCGGTGGTTGGAGACCACGCACTTTGTGCACACGCGAATGCTCGGCTGGTGGCGAGAGAGCACCTGCTTCCCCGAGTCATTGTGCGTGAAGCTGATCGACGGCACGCGGATCGTACTGCTGCACTGCCAGCAAATCACTTCGCCACACGTGCGGCAATGGTGGCGGCGGCGGAAAATCGACGAAAAGCGCCGCACACAGATAAAGCAAAACTGTCGCTCACTGCAAAGTTGGTGACACAAGCACAGATAGCAACATCCGTCAGCACCAGCACAAATTGAATACAACGTAGCGATACAAATGCATCCATACTTGTCTTTGACCCAAGCAGAGGTCTTGACAACCGAGATCTCCTGTTGCTCGGTCGGGTTCACCAGGAGCTCGCGAATGCCTTTTGCGAACTGCAGCACCATCTCGATCGCAGGGTTGCTGCGAAAGAGCGTGACCATCGGCGGCGGACGCTGGAACGCGATCTTGATGCGCACGCCGTCCTTGATGTCGCCGCGGCGCTCGAATTTGCAGATCAGCGCGTCAAACTGCGAGCGTTCGAGAAAATTGCCCTGAATGTGCGGCATCCCGCCGACTTCAGCGAGAGATTCTTGGAATAAATAGCAGGACACGATCTCGCCGGCTTGCGTCTCAATGCCAATGTACTACAGTAGTGAGGATACACACGAAGCCACATCAACGTTAGGACATAGCAATCATAACAAGCATTGCATGACAGGACAGCTGCACAGCAACAAACCTCGAGCACGTAGAAATCGGTCGACTTGCTGGCGAGTGAGCCGGACTTGATTGCCCACCACTTGATGGACGCCTGCTTGTAGACCTCGCGCGCGTCCTTCGGCGGGTTCGCGTTCGGGTACACGCCCGTGCCGTTGAGGTCTTCGAGCACGTCGGCGTCGAGGAACATGTCGCCGAGCACTTTGCGCAGAAAGCCCTTGAACTTGTCGGACGTCTTGAGGTCGTAGAGCACCTTGAGCACATGGAGGAACGACACGTCGGCCTTCTCGACGATCGCCTTGCCCGAGACGAACTCGGACCAGTCCGTGCTGGGCTTGAAGAGGTCGACGTCGTGCTTCGTGTCGTGCAGCTTCCAGAGCACATTGCTCGAGTCGCTGAGCAGCCCGAGACACGACCGCGCGCGGTTCTCTGCGTACTTGTGCAGCCGGATCTTGCGCTCGTACGAGAGCGACGGACCCTGCGCGGGCGTGAAATACCCGTCGTCGTGTGAGTTCTCGCTCGAGTCCGCGTAGTCCAGCATCTGCTGCTGGGGCTGCTGCATCTGCTGCTCGGCGGGCGGCGGCTGGATCATCGCTGCGACGACTGCTGTTCTTGGACGCACGGAGGGATTTCAAATGGCGAATAACCGCTCACGCGCGAATAAGAGAGCGCACCAGGAAGCGAGCGACCACGCACGCGATGAGCGATGCTGCAGGCTGGGATGGCGAGCGGGCGGTTATCGCGCACACGAGAGGGGTTTTCAAAGGAGGATATAAATACACAACAGCAACAGATGTGCGATCGCTTTTGGCTGTGGGCTGCTTGTATGGCGCTTGTCTCGTTGACAGCGCCTGCCCTTGCTGCTGCTGATGATGATGGTGGTGGTGGTGGAGGGGAAAAAGAAAGAAAGAAGAGAGCGGGAGTCTGCGCGTGTGTGCGACAGAGAGAAGCAGAAGCAAGAGACGAGATGATGCCTGCTGCCGAAATGGAAGAAAGCGGCGGCACTACGACGACCCTGTTATGCAGCAGTGTGCGCACGCAGCATCCACACACACACACACAAGAAGCTCAACTCTCTCTCTCACAGAGCACCTTGCTTTCTTTCCTTTTTCGTTCTGTCGCTGTGCCGCGAACTTTACGCGACTTTCCAATTGGAAGGCAACTGCACCAAACGTCGAGTTGAAAAGAGCTGATCCGACATTTCAACTCTGCTTCCTCACTTATCAAGCACAGATCGTGGCTGCCTCATTCACCAGTCTAGCCACTTGTCTTGAAGTAGCCAAAACAGCTTTCGAATTCGCAGAGAAGGTGACTTGAGCCGATCTCTATTTGAACGTTCCTCTGTTCTGTAATACCTTCTTTCCCTTGAAACCTGTAGAAGCTCGCTAAGCTATCCACCTCCTGTTATTCAATTTGACCAAAAGGCAGCGTTCCTACGATCTGATACAAAATGCGCGAATTGCTGTTGAGTTTGCTCGAATGTCTTCTGTCTGTCCGAACTGCAAACCATCAAGCAAACAGAAACAAGTCCAATTGAACTCACATCGACGTGCCGTGTTTGTGCGGGAATGCGCTGCTCTTCTTAGGGCTTGTTGTTTGCTGTCTTGACTCTCTGTCTCAAACGCATACTTTACTGGGTGTATTGGCTGCGAGTAGTTGTCGTCGAGCGAGCACGTGGAGATCGAGTCGATCCGTAGCTTTTAGATGTCATCGAACGCGCGCTCGGGGTCGCGGCCGCCCTCAGCTTCCATGATGTCGCGCGCGTTTTCGAGTAGGAGGTGAAGGAGCGCAAGAAGCTCGAGAAGCACATGAGGCTCTACAAGCATGGAGAGAGGAGGGCACCAGCACGCAAAGTCCAGATGGGAAAGAACTTGGCTGAGATTCGACATGTGCTGTTTTTTCCTACTTCCACCACTCCTCTTTCTCTTCATCATCGGAAACCTCGACCACCACCTCGAGGCCGACATTGTGCCACGCGTTGTTGAGCACGCCGCGCATATTCCAGATCGGCGCGATCGCGTCTGGCTCCAAGTTGCAGGACGAGTCCACGGCTTTGCACGTGATGTCGAGACTTGTCGTGCCCGGCGGGACCTCCACGTCGATCTCCCATGGGATCCACACCCATGCGCAGTTGTACTTCTGGCGCCGTCCGGATTCGTTCAGCACCGCTCATACAGTGGACCCTTTTAGGTGCGTCCCGTGCTCAGAGCTCGTTCTTCAAGAAGCGCGTGATCATGTCCAGCGTGACCTCTGGTTGGTCCATCGGAACCATGTGGCCGGCGTTGAACACGCGCAAGAACGCAAAGTTCTCAAACGCGCGCAGCACGCCGGCATCCACCGCCGAGGCGTTCGCCACGAGCGGATCGTGTGCGACGAACGCTCGCTCAGCGACGGCGTTGAAGCCCTTTGTGCCCTTCCACTCGAGCGCCTTGGTCCACGCCTGGTTGCCCTGCCAGTTGCACATCAAGTCGGCGTCCCCAGCGTAGATGAGCACGCGGAGACCGTCATTGAGCATATTGGCGACCAAGGTGTGGTACGACATCGACCAGTCGCCGTCCGAGACGAAAGTCTGGGTCACGTCCGAGTTGATCGGTACCCAGCCGCCGACCTCGGAGCTGACGTTGAGGTACTTGCGCACGCGCGGCGAGTCCAGGTACTCGGTCACGGCGCTAAAGTCGTAGCAGAGTGGGTTCGCTGACGAGTCGCACGGCAGGCGGAGGTCGTAGTTGTTGCGCTTCGTGTGCTGCTGGAACGGCGCGATGAGCTTCTGCATCCAGCAGCCCATCGCGTCCGTGCAGATCGTGCCGTTCTTCGGCGCGTCTTGGCACTCGCGGGTGAGCTCCACGCACTCGACCGCGTCGATGCGCATCTGCGCTTTCTCGGCTTCCGTCAGCAGCGTGACGTTGTACGCGTTGTCGGCTTGGTCCACGTTGTGCTGGTACTGGATGAGCGTGTTGGTCATGCCGTTGCCGATCGCGATGCCCTGCAGGTTGATGCGCTTCGTGCCCGTGAGCTCGGTGTCCTGCTCCTTGTTCTGCTGCCAGATGTAGTGCGCCGCCGCTGGCACGTAGTGACCGCCGTAGCTCTCGCCCGTCACGAAGAACTCGCGTCCGTCGAGCTCCGGGTGTTTGTCTAAGAATCCTTGGAGGAACCAGTAGATGTTCTCGCCCACGTCGTCCTCCGTGTAGTCGGTGTCGTTCTTCGCGCCGTGCGAGAACCCCACGGACGTCGGCTGGTCGAGCCACACGACGTTCGCCTCGTTCGTCCACGAGTACGGGTTGAGCGTGGTCGAGAGGTCACTCGCGTTCACAGTGCACGGTCCGTTCTCGGTCAGCAGAGCCATGATGCTGGAACCGCCAGGTCCACCAGTGAGCCAGAGCACCAACGGGTCCTTTGACGGGTTGCTGCGCGACTCAAAGTACCAGTAGAAGTAGTGGTCGTCCTCCTTGTTGGGGAGCGTGATGTACCCGGCGTCCTGCGTGGTGTCCCCGCAGATGTAGCTGGTGTCCTCGATCGGCTGGCTCAGCGGCACAACGGCAGGTGCGACGGCAGGCGGCGCGGCTGGAGACGAGCCGCTGAGCGCGAACCAGGCGAGCGCGGCGACGAGACCCACGCCGACTGCGACCTTCGCGATCAGCAGTCCGCGCTTGGACGCCGGAGGGCTGCGCGTGGGGTGCACGAGAGGCGTTTGTTCCGTCACGGCCATGCCTCTTCTCGTTCGCTGGTCCTGGGTGCGCTCGAGGGTGGCGCGACCGAAGCGGGAATGGCGACAACCGCCTTCATGCACTCAGCGTGTTGCGGCTGCACAAGAGCCACTCAACATCCATCTGGGTCTGAGCTTGATGCGCATATCATCCCACTCTGAGCGAGTCCAGATGCAGCAGCTTGAATCTCCTCCTTCCATTTCGATTCAAGCGACACCTTCCTCTGTTCTGAAATGGCTCGTCTGCTGCCAAAAGTGGGTTTATGGTACACTTTGAGTCCAACTCTCTCCATCAACTCACCCAATCAGATCTCTCGCATTGAGGTTGCATTTCCGCCAATCGTCGACGAGACAGGAACGCGCACTATAGCTCACTGATCGCAGCAGTGTTGTTCAGAGCCAAACTGCAAGGCGAGCGAAGATGGCGGCAGACGACCAAGAGAAGCAGGAGAAGCGAGATGCAGCGCGCGCCGATTCGAAGCGAACGCTGGGCGGAGAACACGGCTCGCGATCTTGAGAGGAAACAGCAGCAGTGCGACCACAGTATGGCCGCGGCACCACAAGCAGCAGTGGCTTCAGGCGCCGACGCGATCACAGAGGATGTGGTATGTGATGATTATGCGTGAAGAAGCGAGTGGAAGAATGGAGTGGCGGTAATGAGAAGACATACTCACTGTGGGTCTTGTGTGTGTTTGTAGGTGGAGTATGTGATTGGCTTTCTCACTCCGGACGACCTCATCGCCGCCATGTACGTGTGGACGCTGAGTGAGAGCTTGTGTGCCGATGTATGTGACTGTGTTGAATGCGTGATCTGTGTGAACACTTGACAGGCAAGTGAACGTGTATTGGCAGTCGATTGGGCACCGCGACGCGATCTGGCGCAAATACATCGTGACGCGATGGAACATTGAGCGTCCCGAGCGCCTGAAGCGCTCGTGCGGCACGGAGGACTTTTACGAGCTCTACCGGTATCTCGACCGCAATCGGTACCTTCCACGCGGCAAATACACGACCAAGCAACAGATCATCTGGGGCAAGAGCCGACAGGAAAGCGCGGACGTGTGGATCACCGTTGCGCATCGACCCGACTGCCGCGTGCTCACGCGTGGGGCGATGTCGTACATCCAGCTTCGCGTGGCGATCCAGAACATCCACGAGCAGTCGCTGACGATCGACCTTGCGGAGATCCGAGTGCGCATGAAGAACGGCTACATGGGCAAAGTGCTGGGCATCGAGCCAACGGCTACTGGATTGAACCACGCTTCGCTGGCGCCGACGCTACTAGCCGTCAACGGCAGCGACGTGGCGCACATCGCGGCATCCAATAGCGCGCATGGACTTCGCTCGATCCATCTCAAGATGTTTGAGTATGCTGTCGTGTCGGTCAACGTCGAGTGCCACGGGTGTGAGTTTGAAGCCGAGTTCCTCGAAGGGTACGTTGTTGGAATGCTCAGCAAATCTCCTGGATTGATGCAAGCTTCACTAACTCAATTGCTTTCATTCATACTCTTGTAGATGCAGCGCACTGTGGCTTCCTGCGCGCCGGACGGGTCGATGCGCAGATCTGACGACGTGCCGATGCGCGCTGATCCCCGACAGCTACCACCGAGGGAACATCCGCGTCCCCATCGTGGACGAGTCGGTCATCTGGCGGCACTACACGACAGTCTCGGGGCGATTTATGGTGCGTTCTTGTTGCTGCTTGTCTCTCCTCAAACTTGATGAAAGCCTAAACTGACAAATGACCGAACCTGCTTGTATCATCATGTCGAAGGTGCTGGATTGCCGGAGCTCGCGAGACGATTTCTCCAGCGCGAGCAACAGCTTTCTATTTAAGTCGCCGACAGCCAAGTCGATCCGCAAGACCAGCATCTCGTGACCATCTCGCTTCGATTTGCTTATTAGCGGTTGTTTTCAAGCTGCATGCACGTTTTCTCAATTGACTCACTTCTTGGACTCGCTGAGCTAGACTGGTTGCTCATTAACAAGATTCAATACGAAACAATATTTGTGAGAAACAGGATCCAACAGGCGGCTCCTGATTGTGCCTGATCCAGAGAGGCGCCTCGAGCCTTCGCTTGAGAGACGGAGACGCGGCCATTGAGACCTCAGCCGATTTCGATAGCACACGCACACAACAAGATGGCGACAACGAGAAAGAGACTGCAGCGGCACCAGCGGATGCCAAGAAGCCCCAGAAGAGTGAGTGAAGCTGGGATCCACAGCACCCACATAGACTTTCAAGATGTCTTCTGGTGCTCACTATACCATGGAATGGTGGCAGGTCCTTGGCTCTCGGCGTACCACAACTCGGTCGCTGGACTGAAAGCATTCTCCAGGTACTTGCGACTCGACTTCATTCCATCATCATCGAAAGTTTGCAGATTGGTTGAGGTGGATGGCATTTACCTATTGTTGTGTAGCTGCATCAAGCTCGTGGACGTGTACGGCGATGGCGATTCCAAGCTCACCGTCGCAGATGCGGACAAGCGACTCAAGATGTACAAAGGTGAGCCTTCAACGCGCACGCGACTGAGGCTACACTACAACATTTTCGCATTTGTAGACAAACTCACCTTCCTGCTCCCCAACTACGTGCACCGCTTAGGCTCGTCGCTTTACGGCGAACAAGCAATTCTTGGCGTCCCATCGCCACTCAGCTACTTTTACTCGGGTACGCACACAATCACGTGATTCTCCTTTGCTTCGCGTAGGAAGGTGGTGGCGTACACGTACCTCTCGGACGTCGAGTGCATCTCGGAAACGGGGGCGGCCGACAATGTCTACATCTTTGTCTGCGGCAAAGACAGGTACGAATGGCATCTCGAAGAGCTTCTAGCTCGCCTTATTGCGCTCGTGTTGGTCTACACTCTCTGAACTGGCATGTTTGTGCGTTGTCATGCCATTCACTAGCTGCATCCCTCTTGTGTCGGCAGTCGTCAACATGCCCCTCAGTGAACCAGGATTGTAGGCGGAATGCGAGAGACAACGTGCTGAAGACGACGCGTGTCTTGCAGCCAAATTGGAGAGGAGGCGTGTTGACGTTAATGAATGTCGTTGGACATGTCATGCTGGCGCGCACAGGAGGGAATCGAGGTGGCTAGCGACTCACACGATGAAGGAATCACCACGAATGGCGAGACAGCTAGCCACTTCGACGATGACCCAGCGCTCCAGCTCGTGATATGGCAAAGTCGCAATTCCACTTTTGCCGTGCAGCTCTGGATATCTGGGTTCCTCGAGTGTTGGTCGCGGGTCTCAGACAAAAGGAAAAGAAGAAGACACTTGAGTTCCACTTGGTAAGTTTGGGCTTGAGGATGGAAAGCCTCCAGAGACACAAAACCACCCGCATGGTTTATCTGAGCTACGTGCACCAGACTGGCATTCCTACTAGCTCGACCGTCTAGACACTTTCCTCAAGACCCTTTGCTCGAGGATATCTACGAAATCTCCTGACTGACGAGTCTCGACCAGCAGCGAACTCTCGAGAAGGTTTGAGCTCCGCTCGCGCAGTCTTCCTCACGTGCACGACGATTCTCGCGACCTCCGTGTCGCGCGTCTGAATCTCGCTCGTCAACGCGAGCTTGATTCATTTCCGCAATGATGCCGCTGAGAACAGCTCGGACCTCAGCGCGAATACTCGCTGCATCGCGCTCAACATCCGCGATGACTCTGGTGGTGCGATTGCACTCGTCGATCGCAAACTGCAGAATCGGGTCTTCGCTCATGCTGTTGTGCGCGCTGTTTTCGGCACCAACTAATGATGCAGAGTCACGTGGTAGGCGCGTACTCCCAGCAATTGCGGACTCGTCAGAAGCATGCGAACTTGGCACTGGTGCTGATGAAGGCGAAGGCGGTTGCAAGCGGTTCGTTGGCAACTCTGTGCGATGATCGTCGTCACGATCGCCGATTGAGCGCTTCGTCTGGCCACCTCGCTCTTGTTCGTCTGTGAGCTGGCTCTCTTTGCTCGTCAGAGTAACGCTTGCGAAGTCTCATCGTTGTCCTCTTCATGCTCGCTCGAGCATGAACCGCACACAGAGATTGACCACATAAATATTTCGCTACCTTGCTTCATTCACGTTCCACTTGAACTCCCTCAACGACACACAACAGGAAGACAAACTCTTCGCTTCAACCACACTCTCTCACGGCGCTCTGCTGCTGCTGCTGCTATTCACCATCTTGCGTGCCGCGCTGCGGATCTGATTGCTGAACTGCACCAGCCGGATGAATTCCACGAGCCGGTCTTCTTCGCTCTCCTTCACAACCTGCTCGTCGGCGACGATCATCGCGCCAAGGCGACTCACCTCCGCAAACGCGTCCGATGACTTCATGTTGATTGCGTCCTCCATGCTGCGCTTGAGCTTGCGGATCGCGTACCGCTTCTCACGGATCTGGGCTTCCAGCTGCGCGCATCGTCTGTGACTCGCAGTCTGCATGTGAGGGATGTCCGTCGACTCGTCCAGCAGCGTCTTGAGCTCGAGTGGGTCTTGCTTGAGGTACACCACCAGCCGCGCCACCACAGCGTTGCGGTTGTGCGTCTCTTTCACGACGCTGTTCTTCACTTGCCCCGCCGAATTGCTGATCCTGACGACCTCATTCATGTCCGCACTCTGGTTCGCGAGGATGTCCTTGAGTTGCCTCTGAATCGCCGCGACTTCCTGCTCGTGGTTAAATATCACCTCGCTTAGTCGGTTGTACTCGCTAATCATCGTGCGCATGATCGGGTCTCCGTCTGTGAGCGAGAAGACATCATCGTCATTGTCGTTGCCATTGTGCGTCGCGGCATCGCCGGACGCGCCGCCGGTCGCCGATCCTGCTGACGCTGAAGCAGTCGCTGCTGCGAGCCATGCGCTGCTCTCTCGCTTGATTGCTGGCTCGGAATGTGCCGATGGTGCTGGCACTGAGCGTGGATTGCCGAAGATCAACGAGCTGCTGAACTGCTCGCGCTTGACATTGCGGATCCCAGCAGCCAAGCCACCAGTATCCTGCTCCTCATCGTCCTCTGTCAAGTCGACCACGTGGTTGTTGTTGCTGGAAACCGGCGGGATCGTTGGCTGTGGCGGTTGAACAACTGGAGGTCGCTGCTCGACTTTCACCCGCGCGCTCGGCGGTACTTCTGCTTCTACTTGTGCTGGCGGCGCTGTTACTGTTGGTGGAAGCTGTGCTGGTTGTGGGATCGACGGTGTTCGAGCTGGTTCAGGCTTCACAAATGCTGCTGAAGGTGTGTGGAGTGTAGCAGGAGCGGGTGCCGACTGCTGGGTCGCTGGTGGTGGCATCTGCGGAGCTGCACTCTGCTGCTCATTAATCGAGAGCGCTTGCATGTCTCGGATCGGCTCAGCAGTCGCAGTATTCGCGAGATCTCGCTCCATTTTGATATTCGGAACTCCACTGGTGTCGCCTGCGCGCTGTACTGGTGGCGCTGCTGTCGCAGATGGGAGAGGAGCAGCAGTCGCAGCAGCTTCTAGCTTGACAGCCGTCGCTCTCTCGTCTTCTAGCGCCTGGAGCCTCATCCGGCGGCTCATCTTGGCCATCTCGAGGAACTCTGGTGACCACTGCGCATAGCGAATGAGGTTCGACTTTGAGCCTGGAATGCACACGACGACAAAGCAGCCCCGAGCTCAGTACCACTGGAACAGCAGCAGAGCATAACAAAGAGAGCACAATCACCTTCGACGCAAAAGTAGAGATGCGCAGTGAAGTTCTCGGCGTGCAGGTGCCGTGCAGCACAGCACGCTTCGCACTGGTACGTCTGGCAGTCGACGCAGAGGAAGTCCACGGACTTTTGCGCACACACCTGGCACACTGTCGTCCATATTCACAGCGACAAGCCATACACACACATGACCATCAGCCATCACGATACGATAGATAAACAGCCACGTATACCAACAGAGACAAAGAGTCAATAACGTACAGTTAATGGCGACGACGTGCGCCTGGTGCACGCGCTGCTGGTCGTCTATGCCGCCATTGCCTTTGCTCTCTTCGTCCTCGAGCTCCGTGCTGCTGCGCTCGCGCTTCACGGGGTCGCGCAGATGCGGGTGTCGCTGGGCGTCGTGCACGTGACGCTCGCAGTTCGCGCAGAACGCCTGCACGCACGCCTTGCACTCGAGTGCCGCGACCGCCTCGTGGCAGCGCGCGCATCGCTGGCGCAGCAGTTCTATTCGGAACAGTGGCGCACATAGATAGACACAGAGCATCAGCGAGAGCAGGACTAGCAGTGGCAGCAGTCCTGTGGGGTGTCACAGCTCACCTTCCGGCTCAAAGCGCGCCGTGAAGCTCGGGTCCGGGTCGTCCATCATCAGCACCATCCTTTCCTTTCCGCTTTGATGCGTTTCTTGTTTGTCGCTTGATACCAAAATGGAACCAGCCAGCAACAATCTTGATACCAAACTCAAGAAGCCATTCTTATTATCCAATAAAACTCTACCAGTTTCAAATGTGCAAAACTAGGAGGTAGGATTGGATGAAAAAAAGTGAACTTCAACGTTTGGATTCGACAGTTTATTTGTCTCATCATCTTCATCATTGCTGCCATTACGGAAGAGGAGAACACCTCGAGCGAGCCATTTGCTGATATCGCCAATGGAGATCGCGCTGTTGGAGCCCAAGCTGCACTGGCGGCCGCTGAGCCGCAAGCCACGCCACCACCGCCAGCAACAGGACACGCCAGGCGACCTGCCGAGTGCCGAGCACGCGAGCTGCTTCGTGACGCTCGAGAGCGATCCGCAAGAGCAGCGCCACTTGCCGTGCACGCTGTCGCTCCCAGCGTCTGACGCGAAGGAGTATCCCGCATTTTTAGCGCAGAGGGTGACGTTCCATGTGCTCAGCAAGGAAGACATGAGCGTTGTCAAAGGCGGCGAGCTGCTGCTGCTCTCCGAGCACTCGCGACCGCTGCGAGAGTGCGTCCCAGTGCTCGCAGAGGCGAAAGTGTCGTGGAGCGACACCGTCACGTGGAAACAGGTGCGTTTTTGTAGATGTGCGGTTGCTGTGCTGATGTGACTGCTTATATCTTGACTGCGTATTTGCAGACAGGGCGTGAGCTGGACGTGGACATCCCCGTGGTGACGAACCGCGAGCCACGCCAGCTCGTGGAGCAGCTCATTCGCTACAAGAGCCGCGCGCATACGTTTGCAGAGCAGGTAGCCCCCAATCTCTTGGCTCAGCCATGCCGTCCCCACCCTATACTTACGTATTTTACCTGCTTGCATGACTAGCTCTCACTGCATCGCAATGTGGTCGCAGTTGGACTGTTCCCGCCGATCCTGGGTTGCTTTATCGGTGTCGTGGCAACGTCGCCTATCTGGGTGCCACTGACGCTTTTCGTTGCGATCTTGGGGTTCCCGCTCTGGTTTATCGTCGCGATCGGGCTCTCGCTCGTGATCGTGTTTTCGACCATTTCGACGCTCATCACTGTGCAGGTCGTGCGCTCCAAGCGTCTGAAGCAAGAACTCGAGATGTTTCTCCAGGGACCGCATGGCCAACTGCTGCTGTTCAAAGGCGCGTCGCCCGATGAAGGCAAGCTCAAGCAGCTCGTGATGAGCGACCCAAAGTACAAGCTGCTCGCGAGTCTGCTGATCGACTTTCTGGGCAACGCGACGTTTGCGCTCCCGGTCATTGGCGAGCTCGCCGACTTGCTCTGGGCACCGCTGGCGGCGTCCATGATCTCGGGAATGTACTCGGAGACGTCGCCGAGCATCAAGTACTTTGCGTTCGTGGAGGAGGTGCTGCCGTTCACGGACTTCATCCCGACTGCGACCTTGGGCTGGTGCGTTCCTTTTGAATATGCTGCATATTGCTCTTGCGTTATGATGGGGACGCAAGTGTTCTAATGCTTTGCATACAACAAACTCGCACGTTGTTTGCTCAGGATGAAAGAGAACTGGAGCATGAAGCAAGTGCGGGAGCTGCTGGCGACGCTGCGAAAGCAGAAATGAGCAAACGAGAGTCGAGGTGAATACGAAGCCAAATGGATACGTGTGATGTCTGATGGAGTATTCCAATTGAGCCAACAACGTCATTGGAAAACAGAAATGCGAGGGAGCCGTTGGATCTTGGCACAATGGGATAAGAACAAGTTCAAGTCCGTGTTGATGTGTTTGCGCTTTTTTCTTTCCATGAATAGCAAGAGTGCGTTTGGTCACAAATGTGATCAAACGCCACGCTTCAAGTGTATCCATTCGTCTGAATCCTCCCATGTCTGTGACTGACCAAATAATGCGGAAAAAGCTGACAGGAGCAAGCCAGAGGCAGGACATGGCTCTGTTCTGCTTCATGTGTGTGCCTGCGTCTGCATCAGGATGACGCAAGGGCGACGGAAGGGTCTGCTGACAAGATCGTTTCAGGAAATCGCTCGCATGCTTCCATCTTCCATAGATTGCAACGAGCAAAGTCAGAGAGCGTCAGCTGATTTCTGGTGAAAAAGATCCTGCACCTTTGCATAATCAGTACCCTCCACACATCTATTTGAAGACATTTAGGACACTGACACATACTGTTTGGTATGAGCTAATGGGAGACAATCCTGCTACCTACTTCAAAAGGCAGACTGGCAGGTGCTACTACTCTACTGGACAGAAAGAAAAGATCGAAGCTTGTGAGGATCCTAAACGGTCGTTTCACATCTTTTTTTCAAGAGGCAGCAAGCGCTCCATTCGCTTTCCCACTCGACGACACTCAGCCAGCTGAGGCATTCGACCAGCGCTCGTGAAGCCTCAAGAGCCCGACAGCCCAACGCGCACTCTGCCTCAAGCGCGCCACCAGTTCACTCCTTCCTTCACCTTCGGACGCGCATTGTCCAGCAGCAGCAACGAGAAGATGCTCATGGCGAACAAATGCGACGCGCCGCTTCGACGTGCCGAGCCTGTGTGCCAAAGCGACACTGGCGACGACAATTGCGCAAATGAGCCACATCTCTGCGACGTTATGAACGCGCCTCAGCTGCACGGCCGCCGCATTCTTCAGCATCGCAGCCACAATCAGCAGAAGAAGCAGCAACAGGAACAAGAACAGGAGCTCAAGAGCCACATGACGCCGCCGATGCCCACAGGGTATGACAAACACGCGAAAGTCTAGAATCGTCCGACCTTGAGAGTGCTGTTTTTGGAAACTAAGGACTCATTACTGCTACCTGTAGGCGACCAGCAACGCCACCGAATGCGAAACACGCCTACGCACATGCGCAAGCGACATCAGCAAACTCTCGCTCTCTGCGCAGCGCGAAAGCGCCGCCGATGCCGTTCATGGACGAGATGATGGACGACGGCGATGAGAACAACGGGAGCATGGCGCAGTTCCGCAGCCGCTTTGACGCCGACGAGTTCTTTCTTCAGCAGCAGGCGGGCAGCCGCGCCGCACAGCTCTCTCGGTCAACATAGAGAGAGGGAGATTGGCGTGACAGAACGGGAGGAACATTGCATGGAGATAACTTAAAAAAGTGTAGCATAGTCGGATGAAACATGAAAATGAAACCAGTTGAAGCGAAGCAGTCGCTTGCACACACACTCATGTTTGATCAAGTTGCCAACCCGTGGGTTGCCACCCACTAATCTGAGCGACCCGTTCCATTTTCGTAACCCAAACCTGTACTTCAAAGCTAGCTTGATGCTTGCAGGAAAGCAGGCGGGTTTGCTTCCGAAGCAGAGAATCTGCATACGGGTCAAACGGAAAACCCGACCCGAACAGCTGAGCTTCATTCTGATGTGAGCGGAAGAAGAAAGAAAAACGAAACGAAAACTGGAAAGCGCGCGAAAAGCATTTGCCTCTGCACTGAAAGTTCCTGCATCCGATCGCATCCTCCAACTGGCCGCCTGCTGCTCTTGTGTCTGCTGCTCAGTGGTGCTCACGAAGACGACGACGACAGAGAGCAGAGCAAGCATTGCATTGCATTGCGCTCCTCATTCCTAAGCTCGCCAAGCGGTTCACACAAGCAGCTCCCCAGCCACAAGAGCCACAAGAGCTCTCACCGAAACACAACGATCCATCCTCACCTTCAAGCCACAATGATGAACGAAGCCACCAAAGTGCAAGGCTTGCGCGCAGCCCACCACGTCAGTCACGCCGCCGCTGACTCCTGCATCGTCGACGACGCGCTTCTATTGTACGCACACACCATGTGTCCCTACGCAGCAGCGAGTTCTACGTTAAATGTGGTTCGCACCGAAATTGACATTTTCCTTCTTTTTTTCTCTTTTTTCTGTTGCAGCACGCCGGAACGCAAGGTCGCGTTCTTGAAGCCCGTTGTGCGCGCGACGCAGGGCAAGCGCCTCCGTGCTGGACCAGTGCTGCCGTTCCTGGACGATTTCTCGCAAGAAGACGCGCGCAAGTCGTTTGAGCTGCACGACGCCGAGTGGACCAGCAACGCCAAGAAGCCCAAGCGCAAGCAGTCGGCGAGCTTCTAAGTGACGCAGACAATGGGGACACTATGGAGAACGACTGTATCAAGCAACACACAATCATGCACACACACGCGTGTCCTCAGTGTCAACCGAGGCACGACCACGCGCCACGTCCGGACACTCACCAGCGTCGCTGTCGATACCAAGCACCACCACACTGTGAGAACGTCCATCCGAGATGCGAGGAACACAGGCAGAGGAACAGAACACTGCCACCAACGCCGAACACTCGGAGCAACTCGACCAGCGAGCATGGACACAACACCAAGCACATTCAACAATGCGCACAGGTATTGCCGCAGTCCATAGAGAACCTCGGCGAGCAGTATTTTATTGTCGTCTCTATATACTGGCAAGTCAGCCAGTACGCCGAGCATTCTCGATTAGTGATGGCGAATGCGCATTATTAGACCGCGAGCTTTTGAGAACAACATCAAATGGAAATGTAATCATTATATAATAATACGAAAGCTGAGCTGGCCGATGATCACTCGTGTACAGGCACCAGTTCAACACGGTGCTTCGCGCTACTATCTGCACACTCTGCAGCGAACAAGAGCCCCATTCATCACTCTATCACCAGGACGCTTGTGTTGGGAGAAAAAGTCAAGCGCAAACGAAGCCAAGCGCTGTCTTCTAGTTTTCCATGTCTTTTTCAGCGGCCAGCTCGGTGTCGGCGTCCTCCTGCTGCTCGGCATCCATCTTGTCAATGTCCTCCTGCGTGATGAGGCCGCTCTTGAGCAGCTTCTCCTTCTCGGCGTCGATGACGATTCGTCTGCGCTTGGCGTCCTTCTGCTGCTTCTTCTTGGACGGGCGGTGCTTTCGCAGCGTGGTCAGTTTGCCCTTCTCGAGCACCACCACCTTCTTCTGGTTGCGGTGCTCCGTGCGCTTCTTCTTGTGGAGCTTGACCTTCTTCTTGTTGTTGGTCTGCACCGACTGGCCGTTGTACCCCATGGCTGCTGCTGATGTGTGACTGTGTCTGCTGCTTGTAGAAGGAAGAGGGCAATGCGGCGTGCACTCACTCACTCTCGAACTCTGCTGCTCTTGAGGACAATGAGCTTTTCACTGACAGAAAGAGTGTTCAAAGCAGCACAAGTCAAACGATTGGTCGACAATCCGATGGTACAGTGGGGTGGTACAGTCGCACTTAGCTGAGCTGAGAAAGAAATCGCACTTATTGGGAACCCACTGTACTTTCCCTTTGAGCATGAAAGAGTGACAAAGAGTGACTGATCAACTTTGGCAAAATGGACACCAGCGCAAGCAAGTGTCAGCTGCCTGAAGCTCACCTGCTTTCCTGTATCCTCACAAATGAGAGGGCATGCTGCATGTCCTCCACGTCTCCGATCACTACGGTGCTCCGCCGAAGACTACGAGAAGAACTGCCGCGCAAGACCGCTTAAAGGCGCTGACTGACAGCACACCTCACCATGGAATCGAAGCAACACGAAGATAGATCAAGACTAAGATCGTTCTCATCTGTGACGCTGCATTTGTTGTCTTAACTCCTCACCTTCCAACTGGTCACAAGGATCGATCTCCGCGCACCGCCCTCCTCTTGACGCAATCGCTCGCTCGCCACCGTCTCTCTACCGCTCAGTCAATCGCATTTGATCACGAGTCTTGTTTGTCCTGCTTGCTTTCTCTTGTGCGCATGTCGTGATATCGTCTACTTCTTGCCCGAGCGCTTGCCCGCACCCTTCTTGGGGACCGACTTGCCTCGTCGCTTCATCTGGTCCAGCTTGCCTAATCGCTCGCTGTTGAGGATCTCGAAGTTCGGGTCGTCGCCGCCGAGACGCAGCGCGAGCGGCTTGTTGAACCACTGCACCACCTTGTCACCCTTGAGCTGCTTGGAGATCACCTTGTTGCCCGACGCGATCTGGCGCTGCGGGAGGCGCTGGAAGATCTTGCGGCTCAGGTCCGCGAGCTGCACCGCCGACGTCGCCATCCTTGCTTGCTTTGTGCTTGCTTTGTGCTAGCTGGAAATGTGTGTGAGGTGTCAACGCCAGTGATTCAGACTCAATTTCAACCAATCAGCAGCCTCCATGGTGACCACAAATCAGAATTTACATACACAGATGCCTACCATCCCAATTCTCTATTCACAGCCAGCTATATTTGTCATTTTCGCACACAGATCTGCGTCATCGAAATGCAAAGAACGCAATGCAACACAAACAATCCACAAACCCTCACAACAACAACACCAAGCAAGCAAACCAAACAAGCGAATATGTGCCACAGCTGCGTGTGCAAGATCGGCCCGTCGATGCTGGCGTCGGACCTCTCGTGCCTCAAGGACGAAGCGCTCAAGGTCGTGGCGGCGGGTGCCGACTACCTGCACCTGGACGTGATGGACGGCCACTTCGTGCCGAACATCACGTGGGGTGCTCCCGTGATCAAGTCGCTGCGTCCGCACACGACCGCGTTCTTCGACTGCCACATGATGGTCTCCAAACCCGAGCAGTGGGTCTCGGACATCGCGGACGCTGGCGGCGACCAGTTCACGTTCCACCTCGAGGTGACTTCCGACCCGCTGGCGCTCATCCAGCAGATCCGCGACGCCGGGATGAAGGTCGGCGTGGCGCTCAAGCCCGGCACTCCCGTGGACCAGGTGCTCCACCTGGTCGACAAGGTCGACATGGTGCTGGTCATGACGGTCGAGCCGGGCTTTGGCGGCCAGTCGTTCATGGCCGACATGATGCCCAAGGTCGCGGCGCTGCGCGAAAAGTTCCCGACGCTCGACATTGAAGTGGACGGCGGGCTCGGTCCATCGACGATCGACGCGGCCGCCAAGGCAGGCGCGAACATGATCGTGGCCGGGAGCTCCGTGTTCAAAGCCAGCAACCCGGCGCTGCCGATCCTCGAGATGCGCAACAGCGTCGAGAAGCACGGCAACGGCAAGACGGACGACCAGCTCTCCAAGCTTCAGTAGCTGCCTAGACCTAGAGCCATTGATGATACCGAAAGCAAAGCCAAGGCACTCCGCCCGTACAGGACAAGTCAATACAAGCAACAGTCAAATGGATGAACAAGACCAAGGCGCTTTGAAAGGTAAAACATGCATTCTTTATGAATAATTGATGGGCGTTGCTAACTGACCGACTGATCCTGAGGGCGGACAGAGGGCAGCGACGCTCGGGTCTATTTACATATCTTCATCGTCGTCGCTGTCCGCGGCGGTCTCGGCGTTGACACTCGCGTCCGCGAGACGGGTGTACTTGCCCTTGGTCCACGAGCTGAGCATCTCGAGCTTGAACTCGGCCATCTTGCGGTCAAAGTGCTGCAGCAGCTTGCACTGCTCGGGCGTGAGCGTCTGACCCTCTTTGCAGATCGTGTAGTCCTGGTTGAGCACGACGTTGCCCTTCTTCAGGTCCACCGGCAGACCCAGACCGCGCAGCGACTCGACCATGCTGCCGATGAACTGCGGCAGAGGACCCTGCTCGAGCTTGACCGTCTCTGTTGCCACAAAGCCCGAGCGCGCAAAGTCCACCTCCGACAGCTCGCCAAAGTACGCGACCACTTCGTCCTTCGACTTGTTCGTGAACAGCAAGCCCACGTTGCCGTTCAGGTCGTGCGAGAGCTTGGCGAGGTTGTCCGCGTACTCCTCCTCTGGGGTGCGGCCGAGCGCGACCTTCATCACCTTGTTCTTGCCCAAGAAGAATCTGTTTGGCAAGTCAGAAGAGCACCGTTGTCAGCAAGAGCCCCTCGCACTAGCAGTAGCAACAGCGAATCGCTGTGTGAATCAATGTACGTGCTTGTAGCGTACCTGCTGTCGCGGAAGTCCATGCGCACCTCCTTAAAGTGGTTGGTGCGCATGTTCACGAAGGAGAACGCGAACACGGTGGCATAGCTGTCGACGGCTTCGCGCACGGACTCGACCACTTTCTGCTTCAGGTCGCTCGTCTTCTTGTCCACCTTGGTCAGCGCCTTGGTGCGTTGTCTTCGGGACTTTGGCATCGTGAATAGAGCTTACGTATGAGAGAGAGAGAGAGAGAGAGAGATGCGTGCGTGCGTGGGCTTCTGGCTGCTGCTTGTGACGCAAAGTGATCGTTCTTGCGCTTCCTTTCGCTTGTCAAAGGCTGCGCCGTTTAGGTTTTGCCTCAACCAACCAAATGGCAGTTCCCACTCTTCGCGTCTTTTCAGCCAATCCAAACATCCTCCCATCTCAGTATGCGACTTCATTTGCTGAAAGTGGTCTATGGAAGGTATGATTGGCGGAAACGAGCGCTCTCAAGCGCACCACCACCAATCTTGCTGTGTTGAGGGAGTCCAATTGCTGACCCAGCAAGACGCAAGCACCAAGCAAGCAAGCAAGGAAGCATCATGGCGTGGGGACTGCCAGAGCCTGTGGCCAAACCGGCCGCGTCGTCGAGCAGCACCACCGTCACCAGCACGACGACCACGACGACGACGACCACGAGCGTCAAGATCGTGGGCAGTGCGGCGTCGTTCCAGGAAGCCATCGCGAAGGCGGATGCGATCGACATCTTCGAGAGCGTGACTCCGATCGAGCGCGTGCAGATCGAAGGCGTGGCGCTCCTGCAGATCATCAAGCACTGCCACGAGAGCGCGCCGACGTCCGTGGCCGGCTCGCTGCTCGGACTTGAGAACGAGACCACGCTCGAAGTGACCAACAGCTTCCCGTCGCCGCCACGCTCGGAGAAGAAGCGCGAAGCCGAAGAGTACCAGATCGAGATGATGAAGAGCCTGCGCGAAGTCGGCATGGACAACAACAAGGTCGGCTGGTACCAGTCCGTGCTCATGGGCACGTTCTGCACGAGCTCGCTCATCGAGTCGCAGTTCCAGTACCAGCAGACGCTCGGTCCGAACGCGATCTGCATCGTGTACGACGCCGCCGAGACCGCCAAGGGCTCGCTCAGCATCAAGGCGTTCCGTCTGAAAAAGGCGTTTGTCGACGCGTACAAGGCCGGCGTGTTCACCAAGGAGAGGTTCGTTACTATCATGCTCTTGCAATGGGGCTATCATCCATCCTTTCCATTCGTGTACCTAGCTAGGTGTTGACATGGTGTGTCTATGATGATGCTATGATTTAGCTTTGCCAAGGAGGACATCCGATCGACGACGGTGTTTGAGGAGCTGCCGATCCAGGTGCACAACTCGGACGTGGTGAACTGCTGGCTCGCGGACGTCGCGCACTCGAACGAGAGCGTCGCGGCCAACAGCTTCGAGCGCCTCGACCTGGCCACGAACGCCTACCTGGAGAACAGCTTGAAGAACATCAGCGTGTGGGCTGACGAGCTCGCGCAGGAGCACTACAAATTCCAGGGCTACGAGCGCGCATTACAGAAGCAGCGCGTCGCGTACCAGCAGTGGCAGAATAGACAGCGCGAGGAGAACAAGATCCGCCGCGAGAACGACGACGAGCTGCTCCCGGAAGAGGACGCGAACTTTTTCAAGTCGGTGCACCAGCCATCGCGCCTCGAGTCGCTGCTGATCACCAAGCAGATGAACACGTACTGCGAGCACATCAACCGATACGCCGGCAAGTCGTTCCAGAAGCTCTTCTTGGCGCAAAAGTTCCACAATACCCAGTAAACTGTTGGTTTGTGGTTTGGTGGAGAGAGAGAGATCCAGCGCGTGTGTCCAGTCCAGGTGGTCGCTCTTGTGTCCCTCCTCTCTCGTGTCGTTCTTGATGTTGTCTCACCTTGTGTCTTCCTTTCCTTGGGAGACGCTTGATGAGGAGGACATGAAGGAGGACACTTTTGTGGGAGAGACACTGGGGTGGCGAGGTTGGGTGGGAGAAGAATGCGAGCAGCAACAACAACAATGGGGGAAAGACTGGAGAGAGTCCTAGTCCGCTGGTGTGCGTTGCGAGTCTCTCTCCTCTCGCGTGCGCGTGTAGTTTTGTGGGGATGGCAGGCAGATGGCAAGGGCGGGTAGCAGGCAGGCAGGCAGACAGCAAGTTGGCTTTCTTTATACTTTGTTCCTCGTTGTCTTTCGCGTCGGTTTGGACTGTAATTGGGAAAAACAACTCGCTGTCTCTAATATTCATGTTGGTGTACAGCTCACGTGTTGCTTTCTTCTTGCTGTTGAGTTGCTCTCGTACCTACCATTCATTCATCATGGTCCTACGTCCCAATCGAGGCTCCGTCTTTGGCGTGCTCGTCCTGGAGGCCACTTGTGCGGCGCCACTGCGAGTCACAAAGTTCAATCATTACGTTAAAGCAAGAGTCAGTCAGTAGCTGCTCTGTCGAGTCAAGTCCTAACGCAATCCAGCAAGCACCGACTTACCTGTAGAGGTTGTAGGTGTGCGGGTTGGCTTTGATCTCTGCGACCTCTTCGTCCATCGCAGCGGCGCGCTTCACAAGTCGCTCTTTCACTGAGAGCATGCGCTCGGGGACGAACTTGACCGTCAGCGCCTGCACGAACGCGTGCCAGGACTCGTTTGTTTGGAAGAGATCCTGGCGAGACACCAGCACCGGATCCGGTCCTCCGCCATAGTGTCCTCTTGAGGTGGACGCCGTCGTTGTGCGATTCTCGCCGATCAGAGGACTGTTCTCTGGTGTCAGCACTGTCGTGTCTCCGTTGCGAATGAACTCAACGAGCGCGCAGAGCTGGTTCATCGTCTCCATCGGCACGGCGCCGTGTGCTGCTGAGACATACAAGGCGTCCATTTTATTGTGCGCCTGCAGGTTCAAACGAGAGAGCACCCACTTGACGCGATGCAGGAGCAAGTTGTCGTCCTCCGTCTTGATAAGTCCATCGGAAGTGGACGCTTTGTGGACTTCAAGCTCGGTCTCGTCCAAGTCGATCCTGTCCATGAGCTCTTTGCGCTTGCTCGCGTGCAAGTTGACCACGTCCTTGAGGTCTTTCGAGAGCAGCGGGTTGTCCTTGTACATCTTCTCAATGCGGTCCACAGTCCCCGGGTGGATGTGGCGCACCGCCTCGAGCATGCCCTGTATTCTCGCGATACTCTGCTCGGCCGTGTGGATGCCGAAGCGCGTCACCTGGGTCGAGTCATGGAGCTGCGCGAGCTCCTGCTGCTTCTCGCCAGCCTGGTCTCCATCTGCGCGATGGACGCCTGGAGCGTCGCGATGTTCTCCTGGTAGAGCTTGGCGTTCACTTCGAGTCCGAGACTCATGCGCTTCTGGTCCTCGAGACTGC
>JAASFO010000440.1:0-21297 GCA_023333815.1 Globisporangium recalcitrans
GACAGAGACAGAGAACACACCAGCAACAACAAAACAATAAAACAACAACGTACTTGCGAACACGAGGGCTGAGGCGACGCCCATGAAGCCAAAGAACGAAGCCGACGAAGGGCACACATCCGCAACCAGTTGAGTCAGCATCTTGCTTCTCTCTTTCGGAACGAGTTCTGCAGTTGCAGCACAGACGGGGCGAGCCACGCAACAAGGCACCACATACACAGATAGAACAGCGTCAGCATCTTCACATCGACACGCGCGCCGCCATACGCACTGGAAAAGAGCGCTGCTCGCACCAGCAACGCGATCTTCGCTCGCACCTGTTGGGCTTTCTGGCGACAGCGAGAAAATGGGAGAAAACAACACAAAGATCAGGTGCAGCACTCGAACAAAGAAACAGAGCTCTCAAAAAAGATCACAAGCGATTATCTCCCGAGGTTTTTTCCACCCAGCTTTCACCTGCAAGTGCTCCATTGTGCAGCACAAAACCTCGTCTGGATCTTCAACCGATCTAACGAGGTTCTGCAGCACGGAACGAGGTTAATTCTTACTGTGTGGAGCCTAATAGTAGAGCGCTGAGGTCTCGTATTAAAGGAGATGAGGGTACACCTTCCTGAGAACGAGCGAAAATGCATCTTTTCCACTTCGATTTTCGACACCTAAGCTACTTATTCGCATGATAAAGCAGCAGGAGCATTGGAGATGTGGCTTCACCACGGCTCTGCGCGGCGCTGATCGCTGGATCAGTGAACTATCGAGCAGATCCCGTTCGTGTACATTGCGAACGTGATGAGTGCATGCTTCGCAGTGGGTGTTGCTGCGTGTGTGACGCACGTTGTGGATCTGTGGGCGAAACAAGAGTTTCCGACAGAAGCGATCTCCTCAACTTGGTGAAGGGCAGCTGGGAGTTTGTGGCGCTGACGATTCTGAACGACGACGAGTACCAAAGCGGACTCTTTCGCCTCAGCCACTGGCTCAGCGAAGGCAAGAGTACCGCAAAGATCGAGGATCTCGTTGCGTTCGCGCATGGAATGGTCGCCACCACTCACGTTTTAGAGAAAGTGGTGCTTGCAGGTGCCGACATTGGAGAGAATGGTGGTGGTGGTGGTGCAGTCACGTATCGAGCGTACGACGCGAGGACGAATGCGGAGGTAGCGCGCATGCGGTTCCAGACTGGACTTGAGGTGCTCGCGTCGGTTGTTAATCGAGACAGCGAGTCGGTGCGCAATCTCCAGCACAGCAATCGTCTCTGGATTGAGCTCACGGATCAGCAGATTCGCTACCGGCAACCACGAGCAAGCGGCGCAAACGCCGAGCCAAAGCCAAGAAGTCGAAAGAAGGCGAACGACAGCAAAGCGAATGGTGCCCGAGTCTCCCAATACAATGCGAGCAAGCACCACACAGTACTCCGGTAGCTCGTTGCCAATTTCCAGCAAGGCAATGGCTAAGATCGTGAAAATAGTCGACAAGGTGAAGCATTAGAAAATGGTACTTTAGTGGGGTGGGTGGTGCTTAGGTTTCCATGTCTTCGTCTTCGTCATCAATCTAGTACACAAGCAAAACAGAGCACAAGCAAGAGCAACATTCGCACAACAGTTAGCCAGCCACCACAGAGAGCACAACACACAAAGCTCGCATCTCCACTCGCCTCGTTGAACATGAACTCCTTCTGGTACTCCATGAGGAACTGCGTGGAGCGCTTGACGTCCACAAAGAGAGCATAGACGCGCTTGATGTCCGGGACGTCGACCTCCGTGCCCTTTCGCTTCGCGCACACGAGCGACGCTGCGATGATCATGTGGATCGCGTACCGCAGCGACGTCTCGACCGCGATGCGCGTGAGCAGGTCCTTGGCTTCCTCGGTCATCTCGACGTCCTCTTCTTCGCAGCGGATCGTCAGGATCTTGCGCATGTCGGCCTCACTGTAGGGCTTCGTGGGGATGATCATCAGGCGGTCGAGCAGATCGATCGGGATGCCGTGCGGCGACTTGTAGTTCGTGCCGCGGATGCGCGTGATGCCGCGGTTCGTCGCGATGATGAGCACAGGCGCCATGTCACTCTCGAGCGCGCGGTTGAGCCACGAGAAGCACTCAATGTCCAGCATGTGCACCTCGTCGATGAAGAGCACGCCCGGCACGATCGTCGCCTTGCCTTCTTCCCGCCACTCGGCCACCTTCGTGTCGATCTGCTCGCGCACTTCGTCCTTGATCTCGCCCGTGTCGCCGGCGAAGAGCGCGAGGAAGCCCTGCGAGCGCGAGTTGATCACGTCGATCTCGTGGAGCGACACGACGTGCACCACCTCCTTGCGCTTCTGCAGCTCGCCCTCGGGGCACTGCACGAAGCGTGTCTGCGCTCCCATGGCGTCGTAGTCGCGCGAGCGCGTGAACGACCGGCCGAGCTTCGAGATCTTGCCCGACTCCTTGTTGATCGTGATCACGTCGCCCGCTTCGACTTTCTCCTTCGTGAGCGAGTCGATCATCTTCGCGCCGAGATCGTACACAGTCTCCATCTCGGTCGTGCGCAGCGTCAGACGGCCGACCTTGTCGCCCACACCGCCCGTGGGGGTGTCCACCTGGATCTCCACCACCTCGCCCTCGATGATCTCGGTCTCTTCCATGATGCGCACGCCGATCGAACTACAAAAGCAAAACCACGCAAGCACCGCAGCGTCAGACACGAATGCACGAAACTAATGGTGAATGGACAGCGCAATGTACATACCGACGGAACGCCTGGGTGAGCGCTTCGGTTTTGCTCATCTCAAGCGAAAACACCTACAATCGAAACAGTCATCAGCACCAAACGATTCATCTACGCAACGCGCGCGAAGATGGTAGAGAGCTGAAAGCATACCTCACTGCCAGCGATCGTGGTGAACGGCGTGTCTTCGCCCAGCGCCTGCGCGATCGCCATCGCAATGGCCGTCTACAGCAACACAGCAAGCGCATTTTGAATCAGCGCACAACCCGTCCATCGTTATCAAATACCCCACACGCGCATGCAACTCACCTTGCCCGTGCCTGGCTTGCCCGCCAGCAGGATCGCGCGACCTGCGATGTTGCCTTCCTCGATCATCTTGTAGACGATGCCAGCGGCTTTGCGCGCGTCTTCCTGACCGACCATGCCCTGCGAGACACCGCGCGGCTCGAGACTGTCATCGAGACCGAGACCGCGGATGTGCGAGTGCGCGCCGATGCGCTCGATGCGCGTGATGTCCTTGACTTCGACTTGGGTTTTCACAGACTGCACTCGGAGACAATCGCATGTTAGGAACATGAACAAAAAGACGAGCAGCTCCAGTGGCTTTGAGCGCACTTCACGCTGTCGATACGCAGCGCCAGAGGACGCGAAAGACATGAGCAGAGAGCGCACCATGGTGATGAGAGGAAGAGCGAGCTGTCAGCGACTCGTGAGTGTGGCGTATGTGTGAGAGAGAGAGAGAGAATGCTTGGTGCCTTGTTGGAGGATTCGCCTGAGAGTCTTCTTTCTATCTTTCGCCAGAAAGCAGTGAAAGCTTGGAAAGGGTGTGACTTGCACGAACGGATACAGTGTGGGTGCGGCTAAGTACGCCTGTCAGCTCCATTCAGACATCTGCAGTCAGCACCTCAAAACCAGATACTGACTATTCGAAAAGCGCTTTCGCTTAGGGGAATGCTATCCAATGAGCAGCAGATACATTTAGGTATATATCGTCTTGAAAGCAGCCAGATCTGCACTTGCACTTACCATCTCGAACGAAAGTGTCGTGCTGAGAGCTCAAGACGCAGACAATGCAAGTTCCACTCACAGCAGGCTCATGGCTAGAACGCTCAGCGTGTTTCTTTGCTTAGAGCGTGCTGTGTCGTGCTCCTTCATACTGAAGACAAAGAAAAAGAGAGCGCAATGATCCAATTATTTACGAGTGAAGAAGGCAAAGAGGTTCTTCTGCTTGGCGGGAGCGCCTCCTTTCGCGGCGGCAGCCGCTTTCTTCTCCGCCGCGGCATTCGCAGCCTCCGCCGCCGCCTTGGTCGCCTGCTGCTGCTGCTTCTTCTTCGCCGCCTGCAGTCTCTCCTGCTCGATCTCCTCGGCCGTGAGCTCCACTTCCTCAACCGTCTTCTCCGTCACCATGTAGCCCTGCTCGTTGATGCGCGTCTTCGTGACTTCCACGCGGCGGATGGTGGAGATTTCGGCAGGCTCCTCTTCCTCTTCTTCTTCTGCATGGGTGCCATTGTCGTCCTCATCAATGGACTTTGTGCGCTTTGACTCCTCGTCGGAATCCGACAGAGTGACATGGCTCATCTTCTCGTCGGGCGATGTGCTCAGTTTTCGCTTTACGTTTCGCGAGTTGCTGCTGCTGTTCGAAGCGGCTTTGTCTTTCTTGCTGTGTGCGACTGGCGCAGGCGTCTTGGCGGAGCTTTCGACAAACTCGTCGTCTTCGTCTTCGTCGTCGCTGATGACGCGTTTCGAGCGCGGCTTCGTGGTGGCGGAAGCGGCTGTCCCACTCGACTTTCTCACAAACACTGGCGCGTCAGCATCACTGCTATCGTCGTCGTCATCGTCATCGTCGTCGCTGTCGATGGTGAACACGCTGCTCATGCTCGTGGCGTCGATCTTCTTCGTCTCAGGCTGCTTTGCCGCGGCAGGAGTCGCTCGGGTTGATAGTGAAGCGGAGCTCGTGGCGCGCGACTTGGGTGTGTTGGTGGCAGACGCAGACGGCGTGAAGAACGACTTGGAGCCATTCGACGTGCCAGACTGGGTCGAGTTGCTGCCACTGCTGCTCTTCGCGCTCGAGCCGAACGCACTCGGCTGCTTCGTAGCCTTGAGCGAGTCAAAGACTGACACGGACTCTTCGCCCTGCGAGTCGCCGAACCCTGTCCGCGTTGTCGCCTCCACGCACTTGATCCCGCTGTCGTAGAAAGACTTAATCGCTCGGCTCAGCGGCGCTTGCTTGGCCACTTTCTGGAAAATGTCGTTGCGCAGTGAGCGCTCCTGCGACCAGCAGGCGATCGAAATCGGCTCGACGGCGTCACTTTCGTCCTCCTCCGCGGTCTTCTTGTACACGCTGTAGATCTGCTTCGAGATCGCTTTCTCAGCGCTTTGCTCCGGCGAGAACGACCCGATCCGGATCACGCGCGCACGTGGGTCTACTGCAGCATTAGCGCTGCTGCTGATCTTCTCGCTCTTCTTGTTGCTCATGCTGCTAGTGACGCCCTGCTGCACCACCACCTCGATGGCGCCGACGCTGCTCTCGTTCTCCTGCGCAAACTTGTGCAGCGCGTGACGACTGATGTCGACGCTCACCTGCGAGGAAGCGCCGAGCGTGCGGTACGAGATCGCGTCGCCGGCGTCCAGCACGGTCGTCGCGATCTCCTCCATGCAGCGCTCGATCAACGCCGCGTCCGCCATTTCTGCTGCTTCTTGTGCTGCAATTGTGCTTGAGAGGCTCTTCGAGATTCGCGGCAGTCTGCTTTTTGAGGGGAAACTGTACCGCCTCGCACAGGTTTCATGCAAACAATTGTTGTGTCTCCTGATGTAGAAGCTCGCACCTTTGACAACGAATCTCTCATTATTGTGTCTGTTCATGTAGAGGAGTGAGGCTCGTTAACTTGCTATTGTGTCTCGCATTGTAAACGACAGATCGAAGCAGAATCAGCGACCTTTACTTTTGTATTGTGTCCTTCACAGTATTTATCTACTCTGACGGTAGTCGCGTCATTTTGCTGATCGGTCAGCAGCTCTTTGACGTCATGGATTCATGAATCGATTCTCCTCTGCACATTCAAACTGACAATGTTGGCGTCACGACATCAACGCACGCGCTCGGATTGCGCGCAATTGGAAGCTGCGATGACGGTCTGGACACGTGTGCACAGGAACCGGAAAGCGCTCTTTGCTGCATGAGACGCTCGCTGTTAAACTGCCGAACCATCGAAGAGTGTCAACTGCGACAGCTGGGCGGACGCACTCATCGAGAGAAAGAGTGGATCTGCCTGGTGATGGATGGAACCCAAGCAGAATGACTCCCATATGTTCGTTCGCTCATGCTTGCAAAGCAGCAATAGGGAGGGACGAATAACGGAGACGCTCAACCCATACGTTTGTTCGCAAATGCAGTGATTATATTGGGCATGCAATCGCCAAGAACACATCACTTCTCCATCTTGCACTGATGCTTTCTCTGTTGTCGGTGGCAAGCCTATCTACACCACACCTGCCCGCCACCGTTCGCATTCTTCTTCACGATCCCAGAGCGGAAACCGAGAAGCTCGAGCTGGGGCTGGCAGGTTTGGTTGGTGGTTGGTGGGGGGGGGAACTACGACAATATGTTAGCAACTTAGTCCTTCTTGGCGAAGTGGTTGTTGATCCAGTCGCTCGTGATCGACTTTGGACGCTCCAGTGGGAGACCGAGCGCGCGGTCCCAGAAGAGCTGCGACAGCACACCAATCGCGCGCGACACACCGAAGAGCACGGTGTAGTAGTTCTTCTGCGTCAAGCCGTAGTACTGGAGCAGCACACCACTGTGCGAGTCCACGTTCGGGTACGGGTTCTTCGTCTTGCCGTGCTCCGTGAGGACACCTGGCATCACCTGGTAGATCGTGTCGACGATGCGGAAGAGCTCGTCCTCTGGCATGTACTTGAGCCCGAACTCGCGCTGGCACGTGTAACGTGGGTCGGTCTTGCGGAGCACGGCGTGGCCGTAACCTGGGATGACCTTGCCGGCGTTCAGCGTGTCCCACGCGAACTGCGTGATCGTCTCCTTGTTCACTGGAAGACCCTTCGCGTGGAACTCCGTCTGCAAGTCGATGATCCAGCTGAGCACTTCCTGGTTCGCGAGACCGTGCAGAGGACCCGCGAGCGCGTTCAGACCCGCGGCCACCGAGAGGTATGGGTCCGACAGCGTGCTGCCCACCAAGTGCGTGGTGTGCGCACTGGCGTTACCGCCTTCGTGGTCCGAGTGGATCACCAAGTACAGGCGCATGAGCTCGTCGAACTCTGGGCTGTCGAAGCCGAGCATGCGGTTGAAGTTGGCCGAGTAGTCCAAGCTCGAGTCGTACGCGTGGTTTGGCTCGTTGAAGAACGTGTTGCGGTAGATCAACGCTGCGACTTCCGGAAGACGCGCAATCAGGTTGAGCGAGTCTTCGTACGTGTGCTGCCAGTACGTCGACTTGTGGATGCCCTCCGCGTACTTCTGCGCGAACACCGACTCGGTGTTCATGGCCGTCACGGCCGCCGACAGCTGGGTCATCGGGTGGGCGTTCTTCAGGTTCACGATCAGCTGCTTCACGTGCTCTGGCACCTTGGCGCGCGAGTGCAACTCCGCGGTCAGACCTTCCACCTGAGCCTTGCTTGGGATCTCTCCGGTCAGGAGCAACCACAGGAGACCTTCTGGGAGTGGCTCGCCGCCCTCAATCTGGGCTGGCAGCTTCTCCTGCAGGTCTGGGATCGTGTGGCCGCGGAAGCGGATGCCTTCCTCCGCGTCCAAGAGCGACGTCTCCCAGAGCAAGCACTTCACGCCACGCGCACCGCCGAGGGTCTGCTCAACGGTCACTTCGCCGAGCGACTTGTGGCCGTGGTCGGCCTTGAGCTTCTTCAGAGCTTCCTGGCGCTTTGGCACCTGCTCCTTCAGCACTTCGAAAAGCGAGTTCGACGAGGTCGAGAACGACTTCACCGCGGTCGAACGGGTGGCGGCGACGCTCGAGGCGCGACGGAGGGTCTTGATGATGGCGCTCATTCTGAAAGCAACACGCACACCAAGCAGCGACAACATTAGAGACCCATTCGAAGAGCAGCTACGCACAAAGATCGGAGGAGCTGTTCGCTGCCGCGTAGCCATGAAGCCACGCAGACTGAGAGAGGCATGCACGTGGCTACACGGGCGAGCCACACACACACACACACTGCAGCGCAACAGCCTCACGGCAGGCAGAGATCGAGGGAGCGTGGAGAGACGGGGGCTCACCTGGAGGAGATGCGGCGGTTTCCAACTGGGGGCTTCGACGGAAATCGGGAAATGCCAGCAAAAGCGAAGACCATTTCCGCCACACAACTCGCTCTGCCTCCCCCTCAACAACCAAAAAAGCAAAGCAATTGCTCACTCACTCACTCCCTTCACGACTGCTTATATTTTCGGCGCTGACGGTCGTGCTGAGAAAGGAGATGAGCTCGTTCTCAAGATTGGATACCCTCATTAAACCGATCCTCGTCAATGAAACACATCGAGCGCGGTACAAGCAGGGTACCATTTTCTAGAGGAGGTGATTCAAGCCATTCCCATAATGCATCGATCAGCACGAGTTTGCGGTTTGTGCAGCGCATTGTGTTGTGCAGGAAGATGCGGTTATACGCCAATAAATCCAGAAGTGGTTGCTCGTAATTAAGGGCTCGCACAGATCTCGTATTAAAGGGGAAAGTGGTTCGTAAACAACCAACAAATCTACCCCTAATGAGGGGGAGATCTGCTCTCGATGTTTGCCTGCGATTGCAGAAAGCTTCCCTTATTAGTGGAAACGACCAGCTTTCACCCCGATTTGCAGTATTCATCCGACACGCAACGTCCGACACTGCAAAATCACACCATTTTGTTTGCTCGACAGTTGATTTCGTCACAGGTTTAACAGCGATGAGCAGGAATGAAGGGTGAGGGGGAGCTGCAAAGGGACAAAATGCAAACCCAACAAACAACTGCAGCGAGCGAAAATGGTGAAACGCAACGACGCCGAGCTCGAAAGGAAAGATGCACGGGTTGGGATCGCCATGAAATGCAATCTGCTTGTCGATCACAAAGCCTCTAAACTAAACACGGCAGACACGAGCAACCAAACAGCTGACGCTTGAATGAATGGCATTCGGCGACAAACTGCAGTTTTGAAGGGATTGCTGTGTGTGTGTGGTTGCCGTGAGTGAATGTTGTTGTCCCACCCCTTTTCCCTCTCACTTTCCACACTGATTGTCCAAGATGATTCAAACAGCAAGTGAACAAGCAAGAGGAATAAACGCATCATTGTAAGCGTCACAACAAATACACCAGAACACTGCAGCATTGCACACCTCACGCAACTACACGAGAAATGAGTGTTCTTGCCATTCTTCGCGAGAAGGCGACATCACAGAGCTCGACTGTCTCCGCATCAGCTGGAGCCACGCCGACGCTTTCCCCATTCGCTGCATACGGAAGCGAAGGATGCAGCTCGGTCCGTCGCTACAGACCGAAAGCCACTGCATCAGGATCGCTAACCAACGAGAGCTTGTCCGTGTGAGGTCGATGTCCACAGAAGGAGTGGTGTCTTCGGCGACCAGGATAGGAAAGCCATCGCGCGCGGATTCGGAAACACAATGCGCTCTGCGAAAGCGATCGCGTCGTGGCAGGCGAGATGCTTGGTGCGAACGGCAGGAAACAAGGACCTGCTTCCGCTGACCCACACGGACGCGTCCGAGATCAACATCGACGATGGCAACCTCGTGGACACTTACGAGGAGGCGCGACTCAACGCGCTCAAGCTGAGCGGCGCTGTGGGGAACGCCGTCGTGTCTGGTATGCACAAGAAGCCGCAGTCCTTGTACGAGATTTGCATCCTAGGAACGTCGCGCTCGAGAATACCGACATCTTCGTGTCCAACCTCCAAGCTCCTCTCGCGGTTGCAGTGACTCAAGTCACGTCCGCTGCCGTGTCAGTCAGTGCGCAGGTGGAAAAGTCTGGACTGGATCACTGCTGGTCCGAGACTTCGCTCTGGTCTACTCACGAGCGCCATGATCCTCACAGCGTTGATCCTCGATGAGGTGCTCGATGAGGTGCTCGTTGACGAGCGTCACGAGATCAGCAACGACTACCTGCTTGTTCTGAGACTGCCCCGTCCGTCTCTGTTGTTGCGACTGCAGTAGTGAAGGTCGCCAAAAATTTGGCAACCTTTTCCAGCGGCTTCAAGTGGACGATTTGGTTTTGTTTCAGTGCATCGCAATATTTCGCATATCTCTGGCTCTGAAAAGTACTTATACGAGATGCAACATATCAGTGTGCACTTGATCAAGTTATCTCCAACCTCCAGCACTGAACAGTCGCAGGAGAAAAGGGAGTCGAAAAGTCGCGATCTGAACGAAATCTTTGACTCCAACGAGACTCTCTCCCACAACCGACAAACATCACTCTTCTGGACAAATGTCGGATATTTTGCAACAGGCAAGAAGCACAAGCGAAAGTGTCCTGTTGTGCGGCAGAGGAACTTGCTCACACTCACTCTATGCACCAGCATCAAAAGGCAGCCATTTCGCTCATTCCAAAAGCAAACCAAATGGCAAGGCAAACAAAACTCTCTCTGCCGTGTTCTCTCCCATTCGCACCCACTCACAAGACAAAGAAACCCCGAAACATCCACAACTGCAAAGCATGCGCCTGATATTCTGCAGTGTGGATCCAGTTCTCAGCAGGCAGACATGGACAGGTTTGACGCGCTTGCTTGCGACTGGCAAGCAGAAAGCAAGCAAGTCAAGTTGCCAAACCAGCAGGGTTTCTCTCCCAAATCCCAATTCGACGCCGAGTCCGCACGCAAGCGCCATCCCGTCCGTCCAATCCGCAAATCCGCGGCCAATCCACACACACACACACGCGTCCGTCCGCTTGTCCGTCCGCATCCAAACCAAGGAGAGCCACAGAGCTCTTGATCCTAAACCAGTAGGCGCGCATTAGATCTAACACTATGAGCCAGCAGCCGCCGTCCAAGAAGCCGCCCGCGTCCGCAGTCTCAGTGGCCATGCCGTCGTCGACCCGCCCGCCGCTGCCGCACCAGAGCAGCAGCGGCAGCAGCTTCATCGACAGCAGCCTCAGCCACCTGCACCTGCCGCCCGTGCCGCCGCTCTCGCAGCTCTACAGCCAGAGCATGGGTGCGAGCATCGGCGGCGACCCGACGGCGCAGTACTCGGAGCCGCCGGCGTCCGCGCGCTCCATGGGCTCGCAGCCCTACACGTCCAGCGTCATCCCCACAAGCTACCGCTACGCGCCGAACAGCGTGGCCAGCCTCATCGGCTCCATGCGCGCGTACTCGAACGCGACCGACCTCGTGCAGTCGTATTCCGCCATCCCGTCGGTCGAAGAGGCGCTCAGCACGCTCGAGCGCGCCGCCCACGCGCTCAAGGCTCGTCGCTACCGAGACGCGCTCAAGCTGTACCTGGAGGGCGGGTACGCGATGGCGAACGTCGCGGAGCGCCAGTCGAACCCCAAGATCGGCAACTTGCTCACGACCAAGGGCTTCGAGACGCTCAACTGGTGCGGCTTCTTGTGCGACTGGATCGAGGGTCGCGTGTCGGAGAAGAACCCTCGGCCGGGAGTCCACAAAGTGGGCATCCCCGTGGCGCAGTGGGACGAGGACTGGTCGGGTCCGTTCATGGACGAAGACGAAGCCAAGCGCGTGTGGTACACGCCCGTGTACAGCCCGCGACCCGAGGACTTCACGAACAACGGCTACCGTCTGCGCTGCGTGGAGATGAACCGCCGACCGCGCCTGATGATCTGCATCACGATCTACAATGAAGGTCCCACGCAGCTCAAAGCCACGCTGCGCAAGCTCGTGAACAACCTCGCGTACCTCAAGAACCAGCAGCCGGGTCACGAGAAGACGCTCTCGAGCACGTACGCCGGCGAGGACGTCTGGAAGAACGTGCTCGTGTGCATCATCGCGGACGGCCGCGAGCAGATCAGCGACAAGATGCTCGACTACCTGGAGGCTATCGGGCTGTACGACGAGGACCTGCTCACGATCAACAGCGCGGGCATCGGCGCGCAGTGCCACCTCTTCGAGCACACGCTGCAGCTCACGAACAACAACAACAAGAGCCTGCTGCCGCTGCAGGCTGTGTTCGCGCTCAAGGAGGAGAAGGCGTCCAAGCTCGACTCGCACTCTTGGTACTTCGACGCGTTCGCCGAGCAGATCCAGCCCGAGTACACGGCGGTGATGGACGTCGGCACGATGCTCACCAAGTCCGCGCTCTACCACCTGCTCTACGCGTTCGAGAGCAACAAGCAGATCGGCGGCGCCTGCGGCCAGCTCACGGTCGAGGACCCGTTCAAGAACCTGAGCAACTGGGTCGTCTCGGCGCAGCACTTTGAGTACAAGATCTCCAACATTCTGGACAAGTCGCTCGAGAGCTGCTTCGGGTTCATCAGCGTGCTCCCGGGAGCCTTCTCGGCGTACAGGTACGAAGCGATCCGCGGCGATCCGCTGGAGGCGTACTTCCAGACGCTCAATGTGGATCTGGGCGTGCTGGGTCCGTTCATCGGCAACATGTACCTGGCGGAAGACCGCATCCTGTGCTTTGAGCTGCTCGCGCGCAAGGGCTGCAACTGGACGATGCACTACGTGAAGGAGGCGATCGCGCGCACAGACGTGCCGGACGACCTCGTGAGCCTCATCTCGCAGCGCAAGCGCTGGCTCAACGGCTCGTTCTTCGCGACGCTCTTCAGCATCTGGAACTGGGGACGCGTGTACTCGGAGAGCTCGCACACGTTCACGCGCAAGACGTTCCTGCTGCTCTTCTACGTGTACCACGTGGCGAGCACGCTCTTCTCGTTCTTCCTGCCGGCGAATCTGTACTTGGCGCTCTTCTTCATCGTGTTCCAGGGCTTCCAGCAGAACCGGCTCGTGTTCATCGACACGTCCGAGTACTCGCAGAACGTGCTCGACTGCGCCGTGTACCTCTTCAACCTCGTGTACCTCTTCGGTTTGCTCATGCTCATCATCATCGGGCTGGGCAACAACCCCAAGCACATGAAGCTCACGTACTACTTTGTCGGCGCGATGTTCGGCGCGATCATGATGCTCTCGAGTCTGGTCGGCATGGGCGTGTTCTTCTCGTCGCCCGCGACAACCAACTCGGTCGTGGTCTCGCTCCTCACGATCGGCATCTACTTCATCGGCTCGGCGCTGCACGGCGAGCTGCACCACATTTTGCTCACGTTCACGCACTACACGGCGCTGATCCCGAGCTTCGTCAACATCTTCACGATCTACTCGTTCTGCAACCTGCAGGATCTGTCCTGGGGAACCAAGGGCTTGAACACGGACCCGCTGGCTCTGACCCCCGCGGACGAGAATGAGAAAGGCGACTTCAAGGACGTGCTCGCGAAGCGCAAGGCGCTGGAGGACCGCCGCAAGGAAGAGGAGCAGAAGCACGACGACCGCAAGCGCCACTTCGAGGCGTTCCGCACCAACATCCTGCTGCTCTGGGCGTTCGCGAACCTGATCTTCGCGCTCTTCATCGTCTACTTTAGCGACGCAGACACGTACATGCCGATCCTCTATCTGTCGGTCGCGATGATCAACGCGTCGCGCCTGGCCGGCTGCATCGGCCACTGGGTGTACATCCACAGCGAAGGCATCCGCGTGCAGTTCATCGACAAGTCCCACTCGGGAGGCAGCGGCGCCAGTGGCAGCGGCAGCGGCGGAAGGTACCCAGAGAGCAGCAACTTCCGCCAGCTGGAGGACCACTACAACGCGCTCACGGAGGACCACCGCCTGTACGCGTCCGGCAAGTCGGCCGTGTCCGTGGTGTAAGGCTCGCCACTTGGCATTTTGATTTGCCCACACATACACACAGCACCAAACGTGTGCTCAGCATTTTCCATTCCAGTTTGCAGTCCCAGAAACCCATTTTCTTCAACCATTTTCACAAGACATTGTTGACAAAGTAAAATCTTAGATCCCAAATTCACACCAAATACTGCTTCAATGCAATCAACAATAGCTGATGTGTGTGGATCGGACTTCTCTTGTGGCACATTTTTGATTGTGAAAACTGGATCCTTTTTGTGGATCGAAAGGTCACACAAGTGATGGTGGACAAAGAAGGACATCATGGCAGGTGACGAGGCAAGCGCACTCTACGGCGCGTGGGAGAGCACGGAGGCGTTCGGCAACACGGCGCTGGACTGGTCGCAGGTGCTCAAGCAGCAGCAAGTGGAGCTCGCAGTCGCGTTTGCCCCCCTCCACGGCGAGTACGCTTTCCAGCTCTTCACACAGGACGCGGCGACAGGCGAGCGCGCGGATGTGACGAAGACGTTCCGCCATGTTGTCGCGGCAAAGGGCAAGTACGCGCTGCAGGGAGCCAAGCGTTTGCTGCTGGAAGGTCTGTATGCGTGTGCACGGGATGCATACTGGAATATGCTGCTGCTGGTTGCATGTTGTGTGACATTGTCCTCTTGGTGGTGGGAATAGGAGACTCATCGAGGATCCAGTGGATGTACCAGCGCGAAGAAGGCGACACGCTCCGCCTCCGGTGCGTGTGCCCCCTTTTGTATCTAACGTATGGCTCATTAGATGCATCGGCTCTTTGTTTACGAGACTGTGTATTATGGCGTACTGTGTGCAGTCTGGAGGGGGCGAAGCGCTTTGGGCGGTGCAAGGGCGTCGATGTGATCTACTTCAAAAGAGTTGCCACACCGTAAGATAAAAGACGCGCAAGTGACATGGACGCAAGCGACTACACAGGTGTGTGCGTGTAATCAAGTGGTTGTTATCAGGTGGTGTCTCTCGAAGATCTACATGTCCAAAACGTCGTCCAGCCAGTCTTCCAACTCTTCAGACACAGGCGCCGTGGCGCTATGTTGCGGAGCAGGTGTCGATGCTGACAACGCTGCCGCTGCTGGAGAAGAAGCCGCAGTCTGCGCAGAGGATGCGAGCGTCGTGCTGCTGAGCTGGAGCAGCGAATCGAGCTCACTGTCTGCACTTGATGCTGCTGGTGCTGCTGCTGGTGCAGATGACGACGAGGAAGACGCGGCTCCTGCGGCTGCTGTCGCAGCTGCCTTGTCTTCCTGATCATGCGGTTGTTCATCATCATCATGTTCACTGTCGGACGCTGCTGCTGCTGCTGGAGGCTCAAAGTCAAAGTCCACCTAATTGATAAAAGCACATGCAAGTCCATGCTGTTAGAGAAAGCTCATGCTCACAGTCTGCACACAAACTCGCAGAACGTACGCAGTACTTGGGGTCCATCTGGTAGCGGATGCTCGGCGCCACGATCGCCAATTGCTCGCCGATCCAATTGAAATCCTATCGTAGCAGTCACAAACACACACATCAGCCAACAACACCTTCAAGCCCATACACAGAAGCAAAAACAGACAAAAACAATTCGCTCATAGTCAGTAAGAACGTACAAGCACGCCGATGGCGCTCTTCGCGCTCGGGTCGTCGTCCTCCTCGGCGTCCCACTGCTTCACGGTCTGGCTCTGGAAGTACGCGCCGCTCGGCGCCGCGCCGATCTCGCGCACGTTCTCTTCGCCCGCGAAGAACTGGCGCCGGAAGGCGTGCGTTTGGCCACCACCAGCAGCGTGCTGCTCGTTCTCTTCGTCTCCATCGTCGTCGTCATGATCACGCGGTTGCTCGTCGTAGCGAAACGCGTTCGACTCGAGCGCGCGTCTGCCACCGCCGCCGCCTCTACTGCGACGAGAAGTCGGTGCTGATGAATCGCCGCCTCCTGGAGCGTCTCCGCCTCCTCTTCCTCGGCCGCGGCCGTGCGTCGTGCGGTGCTTGACCTGCGAGCGTCCCATGCTCTCTTTCTTCTTCTGACGGATTTTGCATTTGCTTGCATTTTCACTCTCGATTGCTCATTCCAGCCAATCACAGCGTGCAAAGGATGCTTTCTAGCCAATTAGAACGTACGCAGGTGGAGTCATTCATCTGACTCGCTTCACTTCGTAATCTGCCAATGTGACTTCCATTGAAGCACATTCAAGGCTGATTTGGCGACGAGCGCAGTTCACGCTCCAGTGCGACGAGGAGAAGCACAACGACAACATGATTTTGGCTTTGAAGAAAGACTCCGATTGAATTAGTTTGGTTAGGATCAAATAGTAAACTACTAGCGAGTGGCAGCTAGTTTACTTCTTCGACTTCTTGGTGGCGAGCTTGCGCTGGTAGAACTCAAGCTCCTTGCCTTCCAGGATGTAACCATCGGCGCGGCCGGACTGGCCAGGACGCGACGAGATCACAGCGAGCAGACGACCAGACATGAACTGCTCGTCAAGCTTCTGGTCGAGCACGCGGGTGCGCTGGCGGTTGGCGAGCTTGCGGAGCACGTGGTCCGACTTCTTCACCTCCTCCTCAGCGACCTTCTCCGCGTTCTTCTTGACACCGATCTTGACGCCGTAGTGCACCTCGTACCACTGACGGAACGGAGTGGCATCGACGAGCACGACGGTGTTCTTCACGAGGGTCTTGGTACGCACAAGCTCGTTGTTGGACGCGTTGTACACGACATCCAAGATACGCGTCTTGCGGGCGGTCACTTCAGTACCCCACGAAAAGTTGCCGGTGTCCAGACGAAGGGCACGGAACTTGAGGTGGCCACCACGCACACGGACAGTGTGCACACGCTTCGCAGCGAGCTTGGTGTTGGCTGGCTGACGGCCGAGCTCGAATTTTCGCTTCTTGCGGTACTGGCTGCGCTTGCCACCCGTTTCACGGCGCTTGTGACGCGAATCACGAGAAATACCTGGAGTGAGACACACACACAAAGAGAAGCGATCACACAAGAGTCAGCATCGCTCGCTCACACAGACAAGCGCGCCACACGATCCTGTTCCAAAAAAGAAGAAAGCGGAAACCAAAGCCCGAGTATTCGAATGCCGCACAACGGGGATACAGCAGTGAATACTCGTCGCCCCCTGGAGTGGAGGGCGTACGCAGCGCTCGATCCGAATCACCATGAGGCGAACGGAGAGCTCGAGCGAACTCGACTCAAACAGCAAGCAAGCAAGCGAGCTCGCTGTCGCCGTCTGACCCTGTCCTCTCGGTCTGCGCAGTGGGTGGCGTTTCCAGCGGCATCTCTCCGTGGCGACAGCAGTCGGTGGGCGTCACGGACGGACGGACGGACGGACGCCAGCGTCTTACCCATTCTGATCCAAATCCGACGGAGTAATTTCGGTACTGTTCTAACGAACGAGATGGCGGCGCTTTTTGCTAGCTTGAGAGAGAGAGAGAGAGAGAGCAAGAGGCTGCCTGCGAACCAACCAAAACGAAAGGCGGAGACTGTGCTGTCCCGAAAAAGTACGGTCTCGGCTTTAGTGACGAATGCTGGAGCAGTTCTGTCCCGCGAAAGTGCGATTCGCGGTTTTAGTGGATGCATTTGGGAGACAATATGTTCGGCGAGTGTGGCAAAGAAGGGTCAGGTGCGTACTTATCAGCAATTGGCGCGAAGAGCTCCGATTGGCTGAATCGTCGCATTTATGCGAACAGCTCAATTGAAAGAGGGAGTTGCGAAACGCGACAGCAGTGCATTAGACATCCAACACGAGCAACGCCAACAACACAAACTCGAAACGCGCGCGCTTCATCATGGCGAGCGAGGAGTTCTCGATCGACCTGCTGCAGCTCTACTATGGTGCGCTGGCAGCCGCTTGCTTGTGTGGCTGCGTCACTCTGTGCATGGTTATCTTCGTCGCTGTGCGAGCTGACCCTCTTTCGATGTCGTTTTGCAGATCGTCTGTTCCCGTATGTGCAAATGGCAAAGTGGCTCACCTACGACGGAGGTGCGTGCGTCTTACAAGTCAAGCAGTGCATTGTACTGCGTGCCGACACATTGCTTGTGTGCTGACGAGGATGTGTGCTTGTGTGTTTGCGCTGCACGCATTGCAGGGGAGGAGTTTTTCTTCCGCCGCGAGCTGTCGTTCACGCTGGAGAACGACACGTACATCCGCTACAAATCGTTCCACAATGCTGAGGAGATGAAGACGGCGATGACCAAGACGCTGCCGTTCAAGATCGATATCGGTGCCGTGTTCTCTGTGTCCCCCGCGGACAAGGGCAAGGTGAATGCGAGCGACTTTGTGCCGGAGGAGCGCGAGCTGGTGTTTGATATCGATCTTACCGATTACGACGACATCCGTACTTGCTGCGAGGGTGCGTCGATTTGCTCCAAGTGCTGGCAGTTCATGGTCGCGGCCGTGAAAGTGATGGATGCGGCGCTGCGCGAGGATTTTGGCTACGAGCACATCATGTGGGTGTACTCTGGTCGTCGTGGTATCCATTGCTGGGTCTCGGACGAGTCCGCTCGTCAGCTCACGAACGAAGCGCGCACAGCCGTGGTGCAGTACCTCTCACTCGTGGAAGGCAACGAGAACTCGAAGCGCAAGGTGCACTTGAAGGACCCGCTGCACCCGTCCCTCGAGTAAGTCCGAACGCCCTCACACACACTCGGTATCACCACCATCTTGTCTCTAACAACTCGCTCTTTCTCAAACAGCCGAGCGTACCGATTACTGGAGCCTCTCTTTGAAGACATCATCCTCGGACCAGACGGACAGGGCATCTTTTGCGACGAGAAGCAGTGGGCGAAGCTCCTCGACATGGTCCCTGACGAAGATCTGCGCTCGCAGCTGAACGCTCGCTGGAGCGCTCCGTCGAACGACTCGACGCCTCGCGAGAAGTGGCTGGAGCTCGTCGACGGCGTCGAGAAGATCGTGACGAAGAGCCAGCCGAACAACAAACGTCCGCACAACGATGTGCGCAAGCGCAACCTGCTGGAGCTGCGCACGTGCCTCCCGGAGATCGTGCTCGCGTATTTATACCCGCGCCTGGATGCGAACGTGTCCAAGCAGCGGAATCACCTGCTCAAGAGTCCGTTCGCTGTCCACCCAAAGACTGGTCGCGTCTGCGTGCCTGTGGACGCTGAGACCATCGAAGACTTCGATCCGTTCACGGTGCCGACGCTCGGCCAGCTCCAGGACGAGCTCAACAAGGTGTCCGTGAAGGACGCTGCCTCGGGTACGTGACTAACAATGGGGATCTCAACGCATGTGTTCTGTCCATTTACGAGTCTCGCATGCTGCTGCTGTTTCTGTGTGTAGGAGCGGAGAAGACGTCGATGAACGAGTACGTGCGCCTGTTCGAGACGCAGCTGCTCAAACCGCTGGACGCGGCCGCGAAGCAGAAGCAGCGAGAGGCAAAGGAGTCCAACGCGGCGTTCAACGGAGACTGGTAGAGAGGGTGAGAGCTTCAGTGGTGCACTGCATATGAGATGTTCATTTGTATCGGGAAACACAGATCCAAAAGCAGAACTTTCACGTGAGCAATACCTTGCCCTTGCTTGCCTCACGTGTGTGTTGGATGCGAATGCCATTATGACGACACGAGTCATCTCTGACAAGCCTAGTCTGTCGCGGTTTATTGACCACCACGAGCAGCTTTGAAACGCGAGACGCGCTTCACAGGTTGCTGAGTGAACAAACACAAGCACACAAGGGTTAAGATAACGATGCTAGAGATACTACTGTGGAAAGAGAGAGAGAGGAAATAAAACAGATTGAAGAATCCGACGAAGCCACTTACTGGTTCGCCCACTGGCTGCAGCGTCACGACGTCGCCGTTCGGGTTGTTGCCCGCGAAACGAGAGCGTGACGGCGCGGCGCCACTGGAAAACGATTGCGACGACGCTGGCGACGCGAAAGACGGCAGCGAATCGCGCACAACTGGACTCGCCGCTGGCTTCTTTTCCTTCACGGCGCTCTCCTGAACAGGAAAAGCCCTCTCCACGATCTCTCGCTCCATGATGCTCCCCGAGAACGACGCTGACGACGACGAGAACGCCGGTGCAGGAATGGACGTTGGGATCGTATTGACACTCGCTCCTGATGCTGCTGTCGGCTTGAATGGCGGCGGCTGGGAGACGTTTGTGAATGATGACGACAATGAAGGTGGAGTTGGAGCTGACGATTGCGGCATGGCGGAGATGGGCTTGTGTGGCTTGTGCTGCTGCGCAGAGAGCTTTGCGCGCATCTCCTGCGCCTTCTCCTCGAGCTTGGCGTCCGTCGGACAGAGTTCAAACGCGCGCTCGAAAGCCTCCGCAGCGTCTCGGTATCGCTCCATGGACGCCAGCGCGACCGCTTTCCTGTAATGACCCTGTTTGGAAACACCCATGCACAGAAAAAGTAGACATCAGTATAGGTGCAGAGCCACAAAGGCTGCTGCTGGATTGCACATACCTTGACCCAGGAATCGTCCAAAGCAACCGCGAAGTCCGCGTCTTCCAGGGCTTCGTCGTGTTTCTTCAGGCGGTGGTACGCAGCAGATCGGTTCCCATACAGGATCTATAGCGCATGCACATTTCCCAATAGGAGTGAATCAGCTGACATGGCTCATGTGACAATGCACGATACACAAACGTACGTGCGAGGACGGCTCCAACTCGATCGCCTGTGAGTAAAACTCGACAGATTCCTTGAATTTGCGTCGTGCGAACGCGCTATTGCCCTTGGCTTTTAGATCCGCAGCCTGGGTCGCGACGCTCGACGAGACCTTCTCTTCCCCTTCGTCGTCGCCTTCGCCCGCGTTCCCGCTCGCCTCGCGCGCCTCAAGCTCCTCCATGCGGCGCATCATGTCGTCCCAGTTCCAGGACGTCTGCTCCTCTTTGCGTCGCTCTTCTTCCTCGATTTCAAAGTACTCCTCAATGTCTGCGAGTATCACAAGATAAGCAGCATACTAAGCGTCAGCTTTGAACACGCAAAGACAGTCGGGTACAACCCGGCGATAGGGTCTCAAACCTTCTTCCGTGGCTCGTGGCACGGGGATCTCGCTCTCTTCCTCGGATTCCTGGATTTCACGGATGTTCTCTTCTTCGTACAGCTTCACAGATAAAGCACAGTGGCATAGAAAATGAGTGCGCGTTTCTCCATGCAGCAGTAGATGCAGGGAGCGACGACAGTTTGCGGAGCAAAGTCTGAGTGGTTCGCTGGTTACCTTTTTGATGTCGAAGATGCTGTCGACCTGGCTCTTCTTCTCCGAGAGCTCGCTCACGGCTTTCTCGACCTCTTTGATCTGGTTTGCGATATCTACAAACGCACACACACACACACACACACAGCGAGCAAGATCGGCAGTCAGTCAGAGCACTACACAGTACCAGGATGTATGTCTGAATACAACCACGCACTCTTCTTCTTGCGCTCGATGGTCGCCACCGCACCGGACGCGCTCTCCCATGCGTAGTACTCGTCGCCGAGGTGTGTCAAGATCTCGTTCGAGCGCACGATCTTGCCCACCATCATCGCGCGCTTCCCAAGCGGCACCTACGCACCAATCGCAGCAAATGCATGGTAAGTCACGCGCATGCGGTTCTCGTATCCAACGCGCAATGACGCAAACAGCAAACGCACCATCACATTGTGGCTCAGCTTCTTGGGAAGCTCTGCGATCACACTCGCGACATCTCCGTACTTCTCGAGCTCGTCCTGGAGCTTCGCGATCTGCGCCTGCGCGCGCTCGATGCGCTAACGATCGATCCAATTCAGCACACAGAAAGCGATGTCAGCACCATCAAGATCCCATCAGTCGCTTGTGC
>JAASFO010000441.1:0-21259 GCA_023333815.1 Globisporangium recalcitrans
AGACCAACAAGAAGCTGATCCAGGAGTACCCGAACCTGAGCAACGTGAGTGGAGTGCATGGTTTCCATATTTCTTCTCCTCTCGGTTCAGTCTGAACTGATTCTCTGTGTTGCTGTTCATTATAGTACGTTCGCGACATCTGCCAGCTCGCGCCGGTCAAGAAGAGCGTCGACATGGACCACATCAAACTCCACTACTACGCGTCGCACACGCACATCAACACGTTCGGGATCGTGCCAGCGGGACCAAAGTACGACTACGACGCGCTGCACAACCTCTTGCACTCATTCCATTTCAGCTGACAATCGACATGGGTACAAATGCAATGCAATACACAATGCAATACCTACACAATACAATGCATTGCTGTGATCGAGAATGATGTGTTATCGACATATTCGACGAGTTCCTCCTTCGTCGCATATCGTCAAACCTCGTTTCTGAGGTGATTTGGATATTGATTGGAGCAAAGTAGCTCTCAACAATCTGAGCAACTGTCCTTCTTATCTAGGGTAAATGCTCATCCTCTCACAAAGACTTGCTATAGTGCACAGATTCTGCAAAACCCTCGAAAACTTTGAAGAGGACCTGCAACTCTTCAGTATAATCAAGTAGAAAGTCGAATCGCCCAACTTCCGAGTACCTACTATCAGAGAGCTCAAAGTCTAGCAACGTTGTAGTGGTTGAAAGAGAATTGGAAGAACTGGCGGAATGGTGGCGAAGCGCAGCAACACGAAGAGCTCGACGGCGGCCGCGACCCCAAAGCAGACCGCCAAGGCGCAGAAGGCAGCAGTAGCAGCAGCAGTAGCGGAAGAGAGCGAGGCTCCAGAAGAGCAGCAGGACGAGAGCGAGACGGAGGACGAGAGCGACGCGCCGGCGGCGGACGACGAAAGCGGCGACGGAGCCGACAGCGGCGACGAGACGCACAGTGACGTTGGTGGCGACGCCGATGAAGACGACGGACTGGATCTGGACGTGGACGCGCCAGAAGGAGACGAGAACGATGAAGAAGAAGAAGAAGAAGAGCTCGACGCCGTGGGCTTTGGGGACGCGATGAGCAAGATCTTGGGGCAGAACGTCGCGGAGGACGCGCAGCCGATTCTCGCCAAGCGCACGACCCAGCGCATGCGCGAGATCATGGAGGAGAAGAAAGTGACCAAGACCGCGCGCATCAGTGCGGCCGAAAAGCGCGAGAAGGAGCAGAAGGACATGGTCATCCCCGACCACTCGACTGTCGTGCAGGACCGCCGACTGCGCACGATCGCCACGAAGGGCGGTGGGTGTTTGCTTGTTGTTGATGTGTGGCTCAGAGTGCGGGTGTGTCTTGTGCGAATAATGACTGATCATTGTATTGCGTTGTATTGCAGTGGTTGCGCTGTTCAATGCGATTGAGAAGCACCAGCACCAGACCGGCAAGAAGTCGGACGAGAAGAACGACAAGAAAGGTTGGACTCCGTGTATTACCCCACAGCCATACTCATAAGGGACGACGCACAAGAGTGACTCATTGTACTGTGTCTTGCTGCAGTGAAAGAGATGTCGAAGGACAACTTCTTGGGTCTGCTCAAGGCGTCGCAGAAGTCCGTGAGCGAGTCTGCTGCTGCTGCGGCGCCTGCCGCCAAGAGCTCGTGGTCGGTGGTGCAGGACGACTTCATGATGGCCGCCAAGCTCAAGGACTGGGACGCCACGCACGGCACGGAGAAGGGTCGTGCGCGCAACAACGACGACGAAGAGACAGAGGCCGCGGAGGACACCGCGTGGAAGCAGGTGGGCGATTTGGACAGCGACGACGAAGGCGCCGCGGCCGCGTCTTCTTCTGCGAAGCGAAAGAGCGTCAAGAGCTCTTCCGATAGAAAACCAGCAGGCAAGAGGGCGAAGCGCTCCTAGACAGACAGACATATCCAGTAGCTGTTGCTGCTGAGACTCGCGTTCAAGCCCGATAGATAAAGTATCCTTTTGATTTGTTTTTGGTCTTCCATCCGCAGCATTCCATGTCAGTGACGTGATGGCGTTGCGCTCTCTCGGTGTGGTCTATCTCACTGTGTTGTGTCGCTTGCAGTCTCGCCTGTTGTGATCGTGGCGTCCTTTCGTGGTCACCAGGAATCGGGCTGCTGTTGTGGTATTATTCCTGCTGATCACGAAAGGACGCCAAGATCCATCTGATAAATGGTGGACACAGATAAAGAAGTCATCATCGCCCGCAAAGAAAGCAGCATGTCGGAGCAGCGAGCGTCCGAGTCGGAAGACTTGGACCCGAAGGTCTCCTCCTCCTCTAAGCATGTGGACGGCGACGTAGACGAAGAGGACTCGACGCTGCTGGGCGAGTGTCTGCTGGAGCACCGAGTCTGCGAACGCGAGTGACGAAATGGCAGGCGGTGAAGGAAGCTCGTCGGCTTCTTCTTCTGTGAGTGCAGGCGGTGAGAGCAAACGTGGCGCCGGCAGACGACGACGCGGTTCGGACGTCAACAATAGCGCAGGCGACGGCAAGAACGCCAAGAACCGATACTTCGACGAGGACGGCGACTCCACTGGTGCGAAAAACACGTACCGAGCGTATATGAGCGACGGACGATCCTTGATTCCGATTAACGCGCATGTCTTGTGTGTATCTGTGGAGCTCAGACATCGAAGAGATCCCGGACCTGGAGGAAGAAGAGCGCGAGGCGACATCACAACCCAGAGTGCGTTGTATGCGTTTGCTATTCATTTTCAGCAGCTTGAAAGAGCTGTGGGTGCTCACAGCATCTCGGTGGTTTGCGATGTAAACTACCACACAAAACAGTCGCCGAGGCGCCTCGCAACACCACGCGCGCCGTGCAGAGCCTGAAAGAGCTCGAGAAGGACATCAAGTTTGCGCTCCCAAGCTCAGCGGTGCGTGTTTGTAAATGCCATCGCACTGGGAGGAGGAGGGTATCAGCTACGTTGCTGGTAGATGGTGACGAAGAAAACTAACGCTGCTGGTTGTCTCTCTCTGTGTGTGTTCGTGTGTGGGTGTCAGGCGTATGGCGTGGATCTGCATTTCCTCACGAGCGCACTCTGTCCCGAGAAAGCGGTGCGTTGTGCCACACGTGAACTCCAACGCGAGCAGGCTTGCTTGCGTGTATGCCAACGGCGTCTCTGTGTGTCTGTGTGTCTATAACAACACGGCATCTTCTGTAGGTGGCGGAGCTGGACGACCACTGGACGTTCGACAGTCTGCTGAACGAGGTCTCGCAGGAGATCCAGAAGGGTGCGGACGAGCGCGAAGAGTTCCAGAAGGCGGAGAGCGTGTAGAGAAGCCAGCGCGAGTCAAACCAATCCATACATCAATCAAGTTCATTGTTGCATAAGCGTTCTGTTCTCTCTCTCTCTCTCTCTTCTCTTCTCTACTTGTGCACTTGGAACTTCCACTCGACCTGGTAGACGCCCACAGACTGCTCGCCCTCGTCGTCGTAGTCGGCCCAGTCGTCGGTCAGGTCGACGTCCTCAAACACCGCAGAGCCGCCCGCCGACGTGACGCGGTAGCCGCTCTCCGGGTGCCACGCGTACGGCTCGAGTCCGCGGCACTCAAAGCCCACGAAGGGGACAAAGTCGCCCGAGTCCTCCGCACCGATCGCGCGCGTGAGCTTCTTGACGTCGCGCACGACCGTGAGCTGCGACTGCTTGCTGGCGCCGGGCCACTTGAGCAAAAAGTGCACTTCGCCGCGACCGCCAGCCACGTCCAGCGGCTCTTCGTCCGAGACGAACACGCCCTTGCGCGTCTCGTCGCCGTTCGACTCCTTCACGTCGAGACACCACTGGTGGAACTGCGGCGCCTCCAGCTTCTCCACGTTCTCCAGGTCCGCCTTCACGTACAGGATGAAGAGCACCATCCTTTGCTTTGACGCTTTGTTGTTGGTTTTGGCTTTTTGCTTGCTTTGAAAGTTGGCTTGATTGATGACAAGGCGGGCGTACTTAAACGGAGTGTGTGTGAGGAAAAGAGTAGATCATTTTTGGTTTGTCGATTGAAGGAGGAAGAATGGAGCACTCCGCGCTGCAGTCGCCGCGGCTCGCGGTCTTCCCTCCTCCTCCTCCTCCTCCGCAGCAGCAGCAGCAACTAGACGGAGCTCTTGTAGATAACGACCACTACCAGCAGCTTGAGCGGCGGCTAAGTGAGAGCGGGCGATCCGCAGCGCGAGAGGCAGGTGACGACGACGAGCGCATGTCCGATGACGAGTCCATGTCGTCTTCGTCATCGCTCGGCATTGAAGACGTGGAGAGTGCGATTAGCGACTTCCAGACCGCCGACGCGTTTCAACACCAGCAGCAGCGACAACAACGGCAGCAGAATCTGCAGATAGTACATGAGGCGATGCTGCAGCGGTCGGCGTCATTCTCCGAGCCGTATCTCCAACACCAGCAGGTGCCAACTCCGCCACACAGTCAGCGACAGCATTCGCAATCGCTCAGTTTCGATTACACAACTTCTGCAGCTGCTCTACACTCAGCAGAGAGCGAACGTGAGGGTGATATGTGGCTGTTGACGCAGTTCGCGCCTGCAATGTCGAAAGCTGTGAGGAGAAAGTCCGTAGACAAGAGCGAGCGCATGGAGGACGAAAGCAATGAGGAAAACGATGAAGAGCAGGCGCGCCGTGCCAAATGGAGAGTCGAGTGGGCGACTGAAGCCTCGTCGTCGTCACTGCCTCAGGACTTTGCAGATGGCGTGCATCTCGTCGCTGCTCGCAACGAAGTGACGGGCATCCAACTGCGGCTCTCTTCCAACAAAGATTTCCAAGTCACGACCGACTGCACCAACTGGTTCGCAGCGCAGGGCCATGCTCCGCGAGCAAGAGTTCACACGGACGCGTCGTTCATCCCACCGCATCTTCAAGTGCAAGTGTTCGTCGTCGAGTACGTGGAGGACGAGAACGGGGATCTGACGATGGAGTATCTCGAGAACTCGGGCGTCTCGTCTGGATCCGACGCTACTACTGCGCGAGAGCATGCAGTGTACATCCGCCTGCGCGTGGCCCAGAATGTGCGACCAGGTGGGTACGAGATCCCGATCCGCGTGTTCACGCAGAAACCGGGTTTCACAGACGAGCAGCTCACGTGGAGCAGCTGCGTGCACGTGCGCGTCGCGGACATTGCGCTGCCGTCACCCCCGGATTGGAAGTTCCACTTGGATCTCTGGCAGCACTTCTCGTCGATCGCTCGCGCGCATGGGGCTGCGCTCTGGAGCGACAGGCACTTCGCGTTGATCGAGAATTACCTCGCTACGCTGAGCGAGTTTGGGCAAAAGTGCATCACGATCGTGGCGACCGAGATGCCTTGGGCGGGTCAGCAGTGCTACTTGGAGACCAAGTACCCGTCGGCGCTCTTTGAGCACGCGATACTGGAGGTGTTCGAGACATCGCCGAGCGAGACGATGAATAGCAGCAGCACTGACGCGACTCAGACATCAACAGCGACGCTCGAGATCAATTTCCAGCACTTCGATCGGCTGCTGGTGCTCGCGAGCAAGTACAAGATGGACACGGAGATCGAGATCTTTGGGCTGCTCTCCGTTTGGCGCGATCCTGCAAACGGCTTTGGCGGTCCAGTGAATGGTGCTGAGATCGAAGACCCGGTGAGTCATCACCATTATCACCAGCGCCGAAGGCGATCGTCATCGTCCGCCTCGTCGTCATCATCACTAGACCGACAGGGTATGGGAGAGCAGCAGAGTAACAGCAACACTGGAGTCGCTGAGGGTTCAGAGCACCAGAGCAGCAGCGTCCACAGCCCGTCGCCAACATCAAGCGCACAGACGAGACTTGACGCGTGGCGGATCCGGTGCTTCAGTCGCCAGACAGGCAAGATGCGGTACCTGCGGCGCGTATCCGAGATCGAAACATTCGTGACGCTGCTCTACGAGCATTGCGTGGCGCTGGGCATCGTGGAGCGCGTGCGTGTGTGTGCGGATGAACCGAGCGAGCTGGGGTTGTTCTACGACCAGATGCATTTTCTGCAGCGACTCGCGCCGGGTTTCAAGATCAAGCTGGCGATGAACAATCTCGAGTTCCTCAACTTTGCGCCGCCGCAGGTGATCGACTACGTGCCGCTGCTCCCTCTCGTGTGTGTGGATCTGGAGCTGACGAAGCGCGTGAAGGCGCAGATCCACGAGCGCGGCGGCAAGTTCTGCTGGTATGTGTGTTGCGGACCGCAGTTCCCCAACCAGTTTGTGTCGTCACCGCTCGTTGAGGGCGAGCTCATCGGGTTCTTGACGTTCTTCCTCGAGCTCGACGGCTTTCTGCGCTGGAACTACTGTTTGTGGCCGGCGAAGCCCTGGGAGGACTTGAAGTGGCGCTCTCCGGACTGGAAAGTCGGCGACATGTACTTTGTGCTCCCAGGCAAGGACGGGTATCCTGTGGAGACGCTGCGGCTCGAGTCGCTGCGGTTCGCGGTCCAGGTCTACGAGCTGCTGCGCATGGCGCAGGAGGCGCTGAGCTTCGCGCAGCTGGAGCAGCTCAAGAGCGAGATCGCGCAGCTCATCTGGCGCTCGTCCTTGGACTTTGCGCAGTTCTGCAAGTGCGACGACAAGAGCAGAGGCGACCTGTACTCGCTCGACCCGCTCGACTACCAGCGCGCCAAGGTGCTGATCATCGAGACGCTGGCGGCCGCGAAACTCGCATCGTCTTCTTCGTCGTCGCATGCAAGTGGCACTGGATCAACGATGTCGTCCCCGCAGTCACCGCCACTGAGATATTGACAATGACAGCGGGAAGACGAGGACGAAGGAGGAATGAGAGGATGACCAGTGCTGAAAAGAGGTTGAAATTGGTTCTTGTGCGCATTGAGAGAGAATAGAGATGTAGCGCGATAGACGGATTGCGAGTGGTGAAGCTCATATGGTGATGCATGTTAATGTTATCTACATGAGTTTTCAGAACAGGTCTATGAAAAGTTTCTTAATCATCGCTTCACATGCACATGTGCAGTGGATATAAAGATGCCTGGAGAGCTCATATGGTGATGCATGTTAATGTTATCCACACGTTGCTTCAGAACAGGTCTATGAAAAAGTTCTTAATCATCGCGCTCCAGAAGACCACACACACACATGCAAATACACACTTTTGGGGAGAAGTCAGCAAGATGGATGCTCATCATAGACGCCTTGTAGATAGAGTAGGCTTCAAGAAGGGGAATCCTAAACAGGTTTCTCATCACTCTCTTCCCCAAATGGCGCACCAGTCACACAATGCATTCACACACACACACTGAGCTTTGCTTCATCAACACAGATGTAAAGTCGACACGTTTCTCCAGTGAAGGAGCAAAAGGGTAAGTTCCACTTGTTAATTTCTAATCATCAGCAAGGCTCAGACACAAACACACAAACACACAAGCACTCAGGCGCAAGGAATGTTTCATCCAAGTTCTATTAGGTGAATTTGTATCCACATCTCTCCTCCTTTGCAGGAGCATCGTTCGGAGTGGTGCATGAAAATTCATATCATAAACACCTTGCGCCAGTCACACTCTTGCACACACACACTCGATGCAATACACACACTTGATCGAGATGTCAGTAACTTTGTTGACTGCGTTGCATTCGGCTCACTCGCAGCAGCTCACTCCCCCGAAAGAGAACTCGCCGCCGCGCGGCTGCATCGGAATCCGTAGTAAGTTGGCTGGTCGATATCGCTTCTGGAAAAAAGTACCGGGTCCAATCACAAATGCGAACGCACCAGGAGATCGCGACGCGGCGCAGCTCGAACTTTGCAGCGCGAACTGCAACGCCGCCACCCCCGACGCGCTGCACAATATTGCCGGCGTGGAGTATGAAGAAGCATACATGCAAGGGATACAAAGTACAGGCACTCGGTCTCTTTGGCTTGTGAAGTCAGAACTTTGATAGATTTCATCGCGATAACGCGGATCAAGAACACGGACCAAAGTATATGGTCATCACTCCTCACAACACCAATCGGTCGGGACCACAATGCACACACACACACACTCTCAAGCACACACATGTAAGCAGACGGGAGCGCTCATTTTATGGGTGATAGTGATACATTCTATTCGTCACGGCTAGTTGGTTCAAGCCAAATCAGATCACGTTTTCATCATCGCACTCACACATAGATATGGATAGGTGCATGGACTCGGAGGTTGCATATAATGATTCCGGATGCAGCAATTTCCGCACGAGTTTAGAAAACTCAGAAGAGGGAGCTTGTGATCTTCATTGTCCACGCATTCAAGAGGCAGCCCACACACACACAAACACGCGCACCTACACACTGCGGACACACGGACGGACGATACACGGATCACAGATGCTCGCAGACAACAGACAACAGTCGACAGGCTGATGCCGATACAAACGATGGCTGAGACTGAGGATGAAGACCCGGACGGACGAATGACGAGCGAGCTGCTGGATGCAGAGGGCAATTGCAGAATGATCGCCTCTATGCGCGATTCGGCAGAGGCGGCGATGCGAAACTCTCATGTGGCCACCACCACTCGTTCGCTTTGTGAAAACGATGTTGTGAGGGAGAAGACGCAATAAAAAATGCTGAGCTGATAGTACAGTCAGTCACATCATGTGTAATTACGCATCTCATTTTTACAGACTGTCGAGTAGGCTGTTTAAGAGACTGGATGTGGTCAGTATGATGTTAGAGAGGTTTGATTGGTGTGGGTTGTTGTTGTTGTTGGCAAGATGGTCAGCATGACGATTCGACTATGAACAAATGGCTTCCATCATTGCAACAACCCAGCAGCTCTCCAGAGCGGCAACAGAGAATGCTGCGAACGCGAGGCTAAGCCATCGTCATGGCAATGCTTACTGTTATATTGTGTGAGAGAGACGGGGAAAAAAACTTTCTTGCTTCTCGTCTAAGAGGAGGCAGCTGTGGACGGCAGCCACGGACGGATGCGTGCCAGGACCCCCTGGAAGTCCTCGCTCGAGCCAAAGCGGATGAGGTACGTGCTCGGCGTGATCTTTGCCCCACTGCCACTGCTTTCTCCGCCCTGCCCGTCGCTCTCTCCTTCAGCTGAGCTCTCGACGATCGTCAGCAGCATCGCCTTCTCGGTCTTCTCGATGCACGTCAGACACGCGTTCAGACGCGCGTTCAAGAGAAGCTTCGTGCCGGGACCGCGCGCGTACGACTCGCGGCGCATGACAACGCGGACGCTCGATTTGCCAGTCGCGCTCTCGAACGACGTCTTCAGCACACGCAGCGGACCGATGCCGACTTCCGCGTAGTCATTGTCCACGAGCTTGAACAACTTGGCACGTTTCTGCAGCAAAAGCAAAAGGATGCGCAAGTTAGAGGAGCCATTTGAGTCCCAGTGGCAATTTGGCATGCAGTACGTAGCGTACCTCGATAATGATTCGCTCTCCTTCTTCGCCGTTGGCAATCTACACAAAGCAGAAGAGACAACACTCAGTCCATTTTTCCGGCTGTAGCTGGAACAGGCAGGAAGGAAGCCCACCTCTGCGTCTGTCAGTGCTGGCACGAAAGTGGACTCGGCTTTCTTCACTTCGTTCGATCCAAACTCCACACTCTCGGAAGCAGACGCCGTGGTGCCAAATCCTCCTTCCGACGACGAGCCGAACGACGAGAAGCTCGCGCTTTCCGAGTTTTGAAAAGACGCAAAGCCGCTGTTTGAGGACGCGAATGCGCCAAAGCCACCCCCACCGCTCGATCCGCTCGACGAGGCAGCAAAAGCGCTAAAGCCGCTGCTCCCGCTGAATGCAGAAAACCCGCCGAACGCGCTACCACTGGTGTTCGGCGTAGCAGTAGCGGCACTAGTGGTCGCGGTGGTGCTTGTAACAGAAGGAGCGGTTGACTCGGATTCCTGTGATACATGATCCAACGCTGCCTGAGTGAGTCATGATGGCACTGCAATCCGACCTCGGCGAAGAATGTAATGCAGACAAACGCACCTCGCTGTCCTGCTCTTCTGCTTCGTCGCCATCCGCGTCTTCCGCGTCTTTCGGACTGTTCTCCGCACTCGTGTCTTCTTCGCCTTCGTCGTCTTCGTTCGATCCGGCGGTGGCTTCTTCGCCCTCTTTCGCTGCTTCTTCGGTTGAAGCAGCCGCGCTTTCGCACACTACTTCGTCTTCTCTCTTGTCCTGCAAGAGAAAAACAAACAGACATTCATTAGTGCGACCCACTAACACCACCGATTCGTACTCAAGGATCTCCAAACGCACCAGCACGCTAACGGCTTCGACTGCGAGTCTCACTTTCTTCACCGTCTGTAGATCAGCATCAGCACACCGCACACAACCACAGAAAGTCACTCAACTACGCAACACACATAACCCTTCTTCACGGCGTGTCTTCCATCTCGCGTGACACACACAGAACGCACCGGCTGGTGCTCGTCCACGACTTCGGGTTTCTCGTGCTCCATGTCCATCTTGGTCGACATTGTATCTCGGGAGAGCCAGGAAGGACAGTCAGTCGCTCTGCTTTGTCGCCGCGCGGGGGGTGTGATAACGGGTCCGCGGGACGCGTGGGCGTGGATCTCGTGGCGCGTGCTGGTGACTGGAGCTGCCGCCTTCCTTCCTTCTTCTGCACTCGCTCGTTTGCGGAAATACCACACAACTTTGTCAGTGATTCAGACAGTTTCTGCAGCATTTTCGTTTTTATCGAAAACAAATGCTATTTTCAGATGTAAAAAATGCCTGTTTCGCGCTGACTTTAGCAAACAGTCAAATTTCCTGGAGAAGGATACACTTTTGGTCAATAATACGACAGGTTTCGAACTCAAATTTGTCTTGCTTTTGTGGTGGATTTTATAGTGTGAGAAAACACACCACAAATACTGCACACTTTCAAACAGATTTGGGTCGGTTACAAACCAAGTTCGTTCTTGCTGCTAAGAACTGCTTCTGTTTCTGGTTTGTTTTGTCTTCCTCACAGACAAGACTCTCCACGACGCTCGCAGTCGACGCTCGCAGACGACGCTGGCGTCATGGAGCCCTGGTGGATGCCGCTCGCGAGCTGGCGCGTCTGGCTTTTGTCGCTCAGTCTGCTCTACGCCGCGTACCAGAAGCACTTGCTGCCGGACCGCGTCGCGCGCGTCGCTGGCAGATTCTACTTCTACCCGACGTGGCCGCTCACGTACCTCTCGCGCCGCAAGGACTACTGGTCGCTCGTGGACTCGCACGTGCTGCTCGGCGCCGCACCCATGTCGTTCATGAGCCACGCTGAAGAGCTGCACAGGCGCGGTGTGCGCGCGGTCGTCAACCTGTGCGACGAGTACAGCGGACCGCTGTTGCAGTACAAGAAGCTGCACATCGCGCAGCTGCACCTTCCAACCATTGTGCGTCGCTCTCTCTCTCTCTCTCTACTTGTCTGTCCTCGTGCACTCATTACTCTATCTGCATTGCTGATGGTAAACTTGCATACGCATATTTGGTCAGGACCACACGGAGCCGTCGCTGAAGGACATTGAGACGGCGATGCAGTTCATCAAGGAGAAGAAAGAGAGCGGTGTGCGCGTGTACGTGCACTGCAAGGGCGGCAACGGCCGCAGCGCCGCGATCGCGTTCTGCTGGCTGCTCTACGCGCGCGACATGACGCCGATCGAGGCGCAGGAGTACCTGAACGAGAAGCGCAGCGTGCGCAAGAAGCTCTTCAAACAGCCCAACATCGTCGCGTTCTTCAACAAACTGCAGCTGACGGCGGCAAAAGACAATGACAGCAAAGTGTCCTCGTGAGAGAGACCCCACGCGTCAATTGCTCACAGCGTGGTAGACAATCCAGAGATTGCATTCTTTTCTATCCTACAAAAACAGTTTGCACACACAACACGAGCGAATAATATAGAGATGCGCGGTTTCCCTCTACAAACCATAGCGCTCGCTTACTCAGCGGTAGAGCAGCTCCATGTCGTACTTCTTGCGCGCGACCGCATCCGACAGCACCGTGTACGCTGCACTCATATCCTTGAACAGGTCAGCGTCTTTGTCGCTCTTTGCCTTGTCTGTGCACACAGCAACAGAATCGTCAATAACCCCACAGCAACACAAATATCCTGCAAAGCGGCTCGTACCTGGATGGTGCAGCAACGCCAGCTTGCGATACGCTTTCTTCACTTCATCCGCTGACGCACGCTGATGCACTCCGAGCACCTGGTAGAGCGTGCGCTGTTTGACTTTTGGCTGCGCTGCCGGCGGTTCGCTGTGCCACGTCCCTCCTCCGTATCCAGCATGGCTTCGTCCAGACGACTGCGAGCCCGTGGACTTGAAGTAGCTGCTGCGGAAGTCCTCGTAAAAGTCGCTGTCTTCCCAGGCATATCGCTGCCGCTGTCGAGCATTCTCTCGCTTCCTCGCCTCAGCTTGTCTCTTCTTCTCCTCTCTCTCCACATCCATCGTGATCTTCACCTGCGCGCGCTCCAACTCGATGTCGGCGAGAGATGGACCAGCTGAGGTTGGCGCAGAGTCTCGACGCTGCTCTCTCACGTACTGATCAAAGTCTCTCAGAGCTTGCTGGTATTTCCGCAGAGCCGCAAAGCACCGAGCTCGGCGCAAAAGCGCACGTGGGTACTGCTGCTTGCGTCGCAGCGCCTCCTCGCAATCTAAATGCGCGGTGTTGAACTGCTCCATCCCCATGTACGCTGCTGCTCGATTGCAATAGATCACCGCGCAGTACTCATCATGCTGCGGGTCAACCTCCAGTGCTTGTGCGTAGATTCTCACTGCGCGGTCAAAGTCGTTGCGCTTGAACGCGTCGTTTGCATTGTGCTTGAGATCCTTCATGGTGATCAGCTTGCGCTTCAGCTGGATCACGCTGGAGCTGCACGGAGCGACGTGTTCAAGCGCGCTCACGACCACCATCGCCTCCTCAGCCTTGTTCTGGTAGTGCAATGCCGATGCCCAGTGCAAGCCCATGTCGACTCCGACGATTGTGACGTCCTGCTCAGCTTTGCTCTTGTTTGGTGAGCTTGCAGTATGTTTCGGACCGAGTGCTGCCTTACTCATCTTCTTGTGCTTCTCCACGACCTCGTTGCAGAATCGCACGACTGCGACGTAATTCCTGAGCGCAGAGGAGGGAGACAACCACATTTCACACGGTTAGTGAAAGTGCCTTTGACAAAGCCAGGCAACAGAAAGAACACTTACTTTCGCTTGAACAAGACCTGGGTCTTTTGAGCCTGGAGCGAACGGCTGTAGGGTGCGAGCGCCAATGCTTCGTCGATGCTCTTCAAGGCTTTCGCCCACTCGTGAATATCCATCAGCCGCTTGATATCAACTTGAAAATGTGACAACTTGTCGATCGATTGCTCCATCTTCTCGATCGAAGCCTTGTCTGCTGGGTCGACATTTAGGAAGAAAAGCTCTGAGAGCTGCTGCTTCGCAATGCTGGCATTCTGCTGCGCCTGGACGATGTCGCCGTAGAGAACCTGGATCCGGCAGAGCCTAATGTATGCACGCGTGTAGCTAGGATCCACCTCAATGGACTGCTGGCACTCCCACAACGCATCTGGAAACTGCATCAGCATCATCAGAGACGCTGCCCGGTTCGAATGCAGCTTCGCCTTGTCCTTCATCAACTCTTCTGTCTCGAGATCAGGATAATTACGAAGCAGCAACTCGATGGCTTCAACGCTCCGGCGATACAGCTCCGCGGCTTCTCTGAAGCTTCTCCTTGAGTACGCGAGCCCACCCAGTCGCTTCAACTCACCCCACTCAGTACCGTCATTTCGCGTGCGGTCATCACCGACCATTGCTGTATCTCCATCTCCAAACTCGTCTGTATCTTCGCTGGATGTCGGAGGCGATTCTTGGGCTCTCTTGGACGGACGCGCTGCACGGAGTATTCGGCGATACGGAAACTTGCTTGGGACGTCCGTATTGACACTTTCTGACTGCCCAGATTGAACTCCTCCTTGCTTATCGCTGGATGCCCTTGCTCTTGCTGCTACTGGAAGCGGTGCATTCGCTGACGTCCTGTTTTGTTTGCGCAGGTGGACCTTCCACGTGCCTTTGCCATTTCTAGATACGTTCCGAGCATCGACTTGTCCAGTTGATGCCCAATCAGATGCTCGAAACACGAACCCAGGCGATTCCTTCGGTTTGTCCTGCTGAGAAGCAGCACTTGGCGCTCCAAAAGTGTACACCTCTTTCACTGGAGCGCCGTGACCTGGCGTCGCTGAACCACTCGCATCGGCTCTCGATCCCGCCATAAACGTGAAATCAAGCTTCTGCTTCGCTGATGCTGGCGCGTTCTTGCCTTGAGCTGTCGAAGAAGCGCCTGGTGGTTCCGAGGCTGTGGCTCGTTGGAAGACTGGAGTGGCGAACGGATCCGCAGGAGCGCTGTATTCTGAGTTGACTCGCTTTTGCTGGAAGATGTTTGTTCGTATCGACGCGTTCGTGTTCAGACCAAACGGCGATTCCATCGAAAGCCCAGGAGTAGCACTAGAAGTTTTAGCAGCAGCGGCAGATCCAGTGGGTGTCGGCGTTCCCAGTGTAGCTTTAGCACGAAACGAAGCTCGAAGCTTCCGATGACTGTCAACCTTGTGCGAAGATCGGTGAGATGGAGTGAATCCTGCAGCTCTCGGCTCGAATGTGAAATCTCCAGCACGTCGTTCAGCAGGTTGCGCTTGCTGCTCTTGGGATTTTGGCCGACCAAACACAAATGGAGTGGTGGGAGTCGCCATTCCGAACGGAAACTGGGCTCCAGCTCCCACATTCGGATTTGTGAAAGCTGCTGGCGCTGCTGCCCGATCTCTCGTAAACACGTTTGTTTCTGCGTTCGGTGCTGAAGAAGCAGCAGCAGCAGCCGGATCTGGTTTTGGTGGTGCTCCAAACACAAAAGCAGTCGGGGTCTTTGCAGGAAACGTTGCACCTTGGCTGCCAAATCTAAAAACGCCTGCAGCAGTTGTTCCATCAGGATTATGGCTTGCACCATGCGACGCCATCGCAGTTCCTCGCCCACTTTCTGGTGCACTCGGTTGGTGGAAGTTAAACAGGTTAGTCGCATTGGCCGTAGACTGCCTTGTTGCTGACGAGCCGTTGGATTCCTTCTTGGGCACACTTGTCGCCGTGTTGAGCCTCCGTCTCCGTCTCAAACTCGAGACCACTCCCTTCGAGCTCGTAGGTTCAGGTTGCCGGAAGAAAAAACTCGACGCAGTTGGACCTGCATTTGCTTTGTTCTTGTCGCCAAAACCAAATGGACAGCTTGGTGGAGCAGTGGACGCCGAAGCTGTCGTGAAAGCATTCCAACCGCCTTGACTAGGGACTGCATTCCCGAACTGGAAAGCAGGACGCGTCTCTGAAGTCTCACCAGGTACTGGAGCGCCAAACTTTGTCTTTGAATCAGATCCTGGAGTCGGAAAAGCTATGCTCGAGCCTGAGTTTTGCCGCTTGAAGATATTTGTAACCCCCACCGCGCTCGCTTCCCTCATCACAGTGTCATCACTCGAAAGGGGATGCTGTCCGTTCGCAGTGGCAAACACAGGATTACCGATTGACGCTCTTTTGTCTGCTTGAGTTGAGCTGGGTCGGTTGCGGAATGCAGGGAAAGGCGTGATTCGCTTCTTCTGTTGTTTGCCAAACGTAAACCCTGCTGTTGTCTTCTTCTTGTCGCTGCTGCTCGATGAGGGGCTGTCCATGCGAGTATCATCTCCATTCAAGTGCTTGGGACTCGAGCTGATGCCAAAGCCGCTTGGTTGAGAAGAGCTTGTAAATGCCGTCGCGACGCCGTTCGTATATGAGTCTACTGGAGCTGCTGCGGATGGTGGCGCAAATGTTGTGTGTGGCGGCTGACTCGATCCCTGCGGATTTTGAGCTGCATTAGCAAACAGCCCTGGAAAACCGGACACGTGTGCTGCAGAGGCGGGCTGAGAGCGTCTTGCGTCTCGGTGCGTTCGTCGCCGTGCGCTGGATCCTCTCGCAGATGTGGACGTTGCGTTCCCTTTGTCGTACGGTCGAAATGCGGGTCGATTACTGGCGTGCACATTTGGCGCACTGTTCCATCCAAACACACTCGTCGTCGCAGTGGCACCTTCTGAGACTGCGTCACCCTCACTTGCACTGGTTGCACCACCACCGCCGAAGGAAAGTCGGGTCTTCATCTTCTTGAACGCGTCATGCGCAAACGTCGTCTTGAACGGCTCGTTGGTAGGCTCCGGGTTGCTCTTGGACGTTTTCTCTTGCGGGGCTTCACGCACAGTTTCGGACTCCATTGTTTTCTGACCAAACTGAAAAGTCTTTGGCCACGCGGTCGTTCCGAATTGCCCGAAAACAAACGCGCCTGCTGAACTCGCTCCACCATTCTCCCCACTGGCAACAGCAGCACTACTCGTAGCATCTCCAAAGCTGCCTGCAAACACACTCGATGGTTTGGTCGGGAAAGCAACACGTGATCCAAAGCCATCATTGCCTGTAGTTGGAAATGGCGCCTTTGCTGCTTGTGGGTGTCCATCTCGCATCGTATTCGAAGAAGCTGACGAGTCGGACTCTCCCGGTGTTGACCACGGTGAGCCGGCTGCAGACGATGACGACGATGAAGATGCGTAGGACGGCAGACTAGACGTTGTCGATTTCGGTGAGGACGGCGACTTCACTCGCTTCGCTGACCCCGGTCGAGCTTTGTCCGTAGACAAATCGTCAAATGAACTGCTGGTGGTGCTGTCCTGTTCGCCCACATCGTCGTTCTTCTTGCGACCAGCATGGTGGCGCCACCAGTCTTCTTGTTCCTGCTCTCCACCATCACCGCTGTCTCCACTGCTCTCGAGCTTTTCTTCGTCTTCGTCCGAGCTATCAGAATACTCCACGAGCCGCACCATCGTTCACAGAAGGAGCAGCAGCAGCACACGCGTCTCTTATCGCTCGATTGGTATGATAGCAGCAGCAATAACGCGGACTCGACACCAATCTCTCGAAGTAAACCGCGCTCGACCTGCCTTTCAAAGCGCTTCACGAGATAGAAAGGTCGCTGCAAAAACCACACAACGTACAATACACACACACGAGTGTCAGTCGACCATTCTGCGCCACACACACTCACACACACACGAAAACAGCGCATTCCACAGCTGCAGCCGTCTGTCCGTCCACCCACAAGCACAAGCAAAAAGTGCGAGCGAGCGAGCGTTGGCGCAGCTGCAGCGATACAATCGCTGGCTGTAGGACGGGACGCACAGCTCCCACATGGGGTCATACACATCATCACATACACACGCATGGAGACCGCACAGAGCCAAAGAGAGGCCAGACACACATCGAGAGCGAGCGCTCACCTGAGGAAGTTGCAGCTTGCTCCTTCCTTCGCTTCTCTTCCTTTCGTGCTGCAGCCAATTGGAACTTGCACACCAATAGCACCATCTCCCTCCCTAAACGCGTATCACATTCTCTCCCTCTCAAACGAGATACCATTCGACTCTCCAGTTATGTTGCATCACATTGCTTTTGCAACACTCCCAATATAAGAACAACCCTGTACAAGAGCAGGTGCTCAAATCAAACACCAATTTTAGCCAATGAAGTAGTCGCATTTCCCCACCAGCAAACCAAACTAGCAAACTCGCGCCAAAATAAGCTGCTGCTCTAATGCTGTCCCATTCGAAACAAACAGCTGCCAAGCGCACGCGAGAGAGAGAGAGAGCAGCAGCAGCAGGCGTCCACGAAGCTGCTACCAACGACAAGAGAGCAAGATGGTGGTCAAGGTGGACGACACGGTGATGGCGTACCACGGCGTGATGATCTACGACGCCAAGGTGCTCAAGATCGACCACGGACAGGGTGTGCAGAGCGACAAGAGCAGCAGCGGCGGCGCCAAGGGCTCCGGCGCGTCCATGTACTACGTGCACTACCAGGGCTGGCACAAGAAATGGGACGAGTGGATCGCGCACGACCGCGTGCTCGAGGACACGCCGGCGAACCGCCTGCTGCAGAAGAAAGCCAAGATCGAGTTCGACTCGATGAAGAAAGCCAAGTCCGCCATGGCCAAGAAGAAGAAGATCAGCGCGTCCGGCATCGACCCGAGCGCGTCCAAGAAGTCGCCGTTCAAGAAGATGAAGCGCAACACCGAGAACGACACCGAGGAGCTGCCGATGGAGGCGCAGGACGAGAGCGAGAATGCGAATGCGCCGCCCACGAAGCAGATCTCGATCCAGATGCCGTTCTCGCTCAAGAAGCAGCTCGTGGAGGACTGGAAGCACGTGACGCACGAGCCGTACCGCCTCGTGACGCTGCCGCGCAAACCTACAGTCAGTCAGATCATCAAGAACTACCTCGAATTCAAGAAGTCCAAACTCAAAGAGGGGGACCCGGCGGACGACAAGGAATACAAGAACCTCGAAGGCATCATGGACGGCATCCAGTCGTACTTTGACCGCGCGCTCGGCTCGATCTTGCTCTACCGCATGGAGCGCAAGCAGTACCACGACATCAAGCAGAAGCACGAGTCCATGCAGCTTTCGGACATCTATGGCGCGGAACATCTCATTCGCCTCTTTGGTACGTTCGCCAGGTGTTGATGCTGATCTATATATGAGATAGTTCTTTGCTGACGCTTACCTCTCTCTGTTGATCTCACGCAGTGCGTTTGCCGATCCTCCTCGGAGGCGCGAACCTGCCAGCGCGCGAGATCGCGTCGATCCAGAGCCGTCTCAACGATTTCCTCAAGTACATTCAGAAAAACTCGGCCGCGTGGTTTCTCTCCGAGTACGAGCTCGCGTCGGAAAAGTACGTGGAGCAGGCGCTCAACCAGAAAGGCTCGGGAGCGTCCGCAGCATCTTCAGCAACAGCAGCATCGTCTTAAAAGAGGCACGCACGGGTATGCGTTCATCTGCGAACCGCCAGTCGAGAGCTACTGACATTTCCTTTTTTTCTTCGTAAGCTCAACAAATACGGACGCCACGTGTATATTTCTTTTGAAAAGTTTGAGAGGTTTGCTGTCGAGTTCTCCCATATTACTGGGCTATCGCTAACCATTTCGTGGTGGATTTGCAGCATCGGTGGATTGCGATAAGGACAAGAAAGGTGAGTCAGAGTGGCTGGTGGTCCCACGGTGCATCCTGTTCCCTTCCTGTGTCCCTCCCGGCGAATGCACTTTAGCGTCAGGTGTTCAGTCGAGCTGTCTCGGTTGAAAAGTGAATAGTGCTCCACAGTGGGCAACATAATATCCGATAGGGTAGCTGCAGGTCGTGTTCATAGGAAGCTGAGCGGCAGATTAAAACTACATACTTTTTTTTACATGCACAGGGACCATTTTCTTCATCAGCAAACAGACTGGTGCTCTCTTCACGCGACCTCCATCAGCACGATAGTAACTTTAGTGCTGCAGCGCAACAGGAAGTTCTACCGATGCCTTGTGCCTCTAAACACAAAGCCCAAACATTGTTCGAGTGGAGGTGTGTCGTGGACTAACTGCAGTCACGTCACTCGATGTCGTTGTCTGAATGAACCTGATTGATGAGAAAGAGGACGATGAGTGCTTGTCGTGTATCTTTTATGACCAAATGCAGACTGTCCGCATTCCTCTTAACACCGACAGCTAGATTGTGTTGTAGGCTGCAGACTCTCACAACCTGCAAATGAAGTAAATGACAGAGAGAGAGAGCTATGCAGACGCGGGAGTGCTTGCATACGTAGAACCAGTGCCGATAGAAATCCATTAGTCTTCAGCCACATAAGGGAGACATGATCGAAGGGACTCGCCGTTTGTCGTTTTGTGTGTGCACGCATTCTCGCTCCCAGAATGAGAGCTTCGATACAGTTTAGAAGTGGAGGTTTCGATCCATCGCAGTCATATTGAAGTTCCTGGTCGAGGTGAGGTGGCACCTCATCAACACAAACTGACATGATGTGAGCCCACAGATGTTTCCAAGAACAAACCAAGCGACTCTGGTGTGTGCGTTTTGAGTGTTGTCTGAACACGCGCATGATTGGAAGGAGGGATGAATGAAGACCACAGGTTCCTGGGATGGATGCTTGTGCGGGAGTGCGACACATACAACCGGTGAAGAGCAGTTTACACCGCCGTTGAAGCAATCAATCATGGAGAGCAATGTTGCAACCATTCTGCTCAAATGGATGGATAAATCCAGAAGACACTTCCTGACGAGGTTCCTCCTCGTCGCCTTCCCGTGCTGAGGCTTCCACTCCTCTTCTCCTCATCCCCATGCGTCGTCGCGTACACAATGTGGGTATCATCTGTTGTCTCGTGATCGAGCGAGACCATTTCGCATGCTCGTTATCGCGTGATCAAGCAAGTGTCAAACAGAAAGCGACGCCAATCAAAAGCGAAGTGAAGGGACAGTGCGGTAGCTGCACGAGAAAGTTTCAAGACTGGCAGGATTGCGAGAAACGCAGTATTCTCATCACCCTGTGTACAAAACGACGTGAACAGCTGACATATCAGTGGTGCAGCAAGTCCCAACTGCATCTCACTGCTTCACGCTTCATTCACTCCAGCCACGAGAGTGTTTGCTCTCCTATCCTGACTGCATCAAGGAGAAGGAATGAAAGCCGCTGCATGCATACCCGAGTGCATGGAGCGCCACTCAAAGAGCTCTTGACCGCCTTCGCCTTTCGCTTTGGATTGACAAGAGACAGGAGGATATCAGGAGCTCACAAGAGAGTGAGAGTGAGAGTGAGAGTGAGAGTGAGAGAGTGAGAGAGAGAGTGAGAGAGTGAGAGCGTTGGTGCTGTTGATGGAAACGCATCTCCAAAGAACCGAATAGAGCGAGAGCAAAAGGAGTCGAAGTGCTCTCTCATCTCCGTTGACGAGTCTCTCTCAAACAGACCGCAAGGACACACGCAACACCACCAAAGCAGAGCCACGCGCGCCATCCAATTTCTGCATACGGCGAGCAGCTCACTCGAGCAAAGACAAACAGAAGCGCTTCAACGTGTTTGTGCCGGGCTCTTTTATGGACAGATGATCCGAGTGTTTGTTTGGTGGTGGCATTATCAGCCAATCCGAGCTCGCCTCTTCTTTAGCAAATCAAACACGAGTAAATTGTGACGCGCAGCAGTTACGGTCTGGGATTGGATGGCGAAGAAAGCAAAATCGAGGGGTAGGGATCTGTTCAGACATCTTGGTTAAAGTAAGCTGCTGCAATCCCTTGAAGACGTTCCTTTTTTACTTGCGGACAAAGAACAGGCAAGTCGCTTCGAGTAAGTGCTCTTTCACTTGGAAGCCCAAATCAAGACATTTCTACAGCCCGAAAATAAAATGGAGATCAATCTTGGGAACCTGGCCATTTGGGCTCACATCGAGATGAAACGCACAATGTCCTCTTTGTGTCGCTGACTCTTCTCAGCTCGTCGTCTTCGCCT